>JANHZT010003007.1:43512-61507 GCA_032468215.1 Stegonotus admiraltiensis
CTAACCAGCTGACAGCGGCAGCATATTGCCCCCAACAATCTGAGTCCTCATTTTACTGACCTCAGAACAATGGAAGGCTGAGTCAACCTTGAGCTGGTAAGAATCAAACTGCTGAACTGCTGGCAGTCAACAGAATTAGACTGCAATACTGCATTCTAACCATTATGACTCTTTGAGATACCCTCAAAACATACAATTAATTTCCTACAAGGAAAACCTTCTGTGTAATTTATATAAAATGAAAAGCATTCAGTAAGTTCTAGCAGAATCTCATGGAAAGGAGGCTTTAGGCCTTTCACCCTCACTCACATATCCACCCACTGTCATTTACATAGCATATCCATCTGGGGAACAAAAGTTTCAGGAAAAGAAATGTCAAGCTTGGCTTTTGAAGAAGCAGTGCCTGCAATCCATTGCTAGAAGTGCAGAGTGTGCCAAAACCCTGCTCCTTTTCCTTCAGTTGCCCAAAGGTAGCTCCTAGGAGAAAGTGATAGATGCTTCCTTCCCCTTTCTGGCCTCCCCAGATAAGCTCTTCTGCTTTGGCTAGAGAGTAGTGACTTTGTAAGTGAGTGGATGCTTTAAGGCAGGGGTCACCAACCTTTCGGACCTCAGGGACCACTAAATTCAAAATTTAAAATCCTGCGGACCGCTAATATGATCTACCTAATGACCGGCTGGGTGGGTGTGGCTAGGTGGTCATGTGACTGGGTAGGTGTGGCGAACTCAATGTCACTCGCATCAAAGGGCACCTCGCTGGCGTCTACTCGCCCCTCCCCTCCCCGCCATTCCTTGTCTCCCCGCCCGGGCTCCTTAGGGCCCCAACAGAAAGTAGTTGTTGGAGTTAAGCAGCCACCATGAGAAAGAGTTGGCAAAACAGCTCAGTTCAAATTGGAACTGGCCAAGAAGGAGGCTCAGCAGAAGCATCTCACTGAGGACTACGAGCATAGGCTTTCCAAGCAGAGGGAAGACCTGCGACAGTGTAAGGCCAGGTACACGTGCCTAGAGGCTCAGTGGGCTGAGATGGTCAGCCAGTTCCAGGCCATGATGCAGTTCCACTGGAACAAGGCCCTCTGGCTCTTCACCATCAGTGGCACTTCCTTCCAGCCTTCGCCCAAAGCCCCACACCAGGAGGCTGAAGCAGACCCCAAGTCAGAATTTCTGCCCCCCTCCGACCCACACAAGAAGACTCCAAAGGGGGAGACTCTCTGCAGGAACACAAACATTCATTGCATGTATCCGACCCAGGCACCGTAGTTTGAGGACCCCTGATTTAGTGCAATATAAAAAATGCAAATAATCTTTCTGCGGACCACCAAAATTTTCTCGCAGACCACCAGTGGTCCACGAACCACCAATTGGTAACTGCTGCTTTAAGGCAAACATATTCGAAATAGATAAATTCTGCCTCCTGTGATAAAATAGAAACTATTTTTTTAATGTGACAATTTAACTTATACATTCCATGGCACACGTTAATTTTTAGATATTGCCAAAATTAAATTATTTGTCTGTTAAACAGAAAACCTGAATTCACGCACTCCTTATTTAGTAATTACTCAGTTATTGATCGTTTGCAAATATGATGATCATAAAAAAAGCATTTTCCAACCAATCCACACATTTATGACCAAATTTTGTATGTCTGACAATGCATGCCAGAGTGGGAGTAATACTGGTATTGTTGCAAACTAGGAATCGTTATAAACATCGTTATAAACGTAAGTAAAATAGTAAAACATATTCAAGAATAATGAATTAGGAAAAAACGTTATTTAGTTTACTTTAAAGACTAGCATTTAAAATATTATACAACAGATTATACTTGGATTTTAAGCTCTGCATATATTTGGTTATTGCCTGTGTTCAGTTTACTTTTGGAAATGTTTCTTGAGATATTTCCATTGTGATCCTGATCCTGAGTTTTTATTCGAGTGGAGTAGTCGGTTTCTTCTGGACACAAGTACACCTCAATAGGTCCTTGAGTACTACATAAGTGTATCAGCTTATTCTGCAACAAGAAAAAAATTCAGTTTTCTGCATCCCTTTTGCCAGTACTACAAGTAACTACTGAACATTTTTCATTCTTAATGTGCTGATCACTCCCCCCCCCCCCAAAAAAAAGCCCAATGAAAGCTGAAAGTTTGCAAAATGATAATAACTGGTCTAACAGAAGATATGAATCAGGGTGGGACAAGGTTGCATTCATGTGACTTGTTGAGCCAATGAGGTAACCCTGTCTTCCTTAAAACAAAGTCTTATCATGCTTCTTGTCAAGTTCTTGGCTAAACCACCTTCACAGAAAGTAAGTTGCTTTCAGGGTTTCTTTTCCGAGGTTTATTGAAAAAGGTACCATACATTATAGAAATTCAAACTATGGGATTGTTCTCGCCCCACCTTCAATTTAGCGTATCTAAATTAGAGTTTCCTAAAGTGGAGATTTTGTCAGTCTCTTACTTATGGTACTTGTACAAACTATTGAGAAAGCTGTTCTCTTAACTAATAAGGGGGGATAATCCAGTGAATAAAAAATATGAAACTTTCTCCATTTCTAAACCGATCAATACAAGGCCTTACATTCTCTTACAACTCTTGCAGTTGCTGGAAAAGATTTCTGTGCATGTGTTCCATGTGCATATAGTAGATCTTCTTCCAAATAATGCAAGAATTAAAGAAAACAGCATGGCTGCTTTATTCTTAGAAGTGAGGGGACCTTAATGCTTTGTGAAATAAAGGAGATGCTTCACTTAAAGCTGCCCTTTAAGATTTGCAAAGCCCAACTAACACTAAGCTTGGATGGCTTAGCTATGCTGACTGAGAAGATGCTCTGACACAGCATGAGGGCTCAAGATGGTAAGGCGTGGGCCCAGATTCTCATGTCAGAGGCAGGCATTTAGCGAATGGAACTGATGATGGAAAGCTTCAAGGCTGAGAGAAGAAAAATCGAGTGCTTCAAAAAGGCAGAAGATGCAGAATTTAAACATTTGGGTGAACATACAGGTATAAAATAGGTTTCCAATGTGCTGCTAGACACAGCACTTCTTTGAATGTGTGGTTTCCTAATAAAACTACTTTTCTAACCTTCTCATGTTTGCTCAGGAATGTGGAACCGAGAGGGAATGTTCTTGCTATATCTAGCAGCACAGTGTGCACCTGATTTCTAAATACAATAGTTCCATCTCAAAGAATTTATAATCTATTGCATGTTGTGGAAAGGCAGAAAGAGAGAGAGAGAGATAAATGAGCAGCAGAGACTGCCAAAGAAAAAGTCAAATGGCAGTGGTGCTGCTAGCAATGAAAGGCATAGCTGTTTAACATGGATCACATGTGGCTTAGACGTTACAGAGCTGGTCTTGGACTAGAGAGATCCAGTTTAAAATCCGCCTCAGCCAGAAAGCTCAGCTGGTAACCTTGGGCTCTGTATCATCTCTCAGGATTCCCTCCCCCTTCAAAGGATAGTTAAGGAGAAAGGAAAGAACATTAGTAACTGCGATTTGATGCAGTCCGTAGGAATCATAAGAAGGTAAGTCAGGATATAAAGAAACCTATTACTAGCTATAGAAAGAAGCTCAATTCCAGCTGTTTGAAAACTAAAAATAATACAGTGGGATAGTTGTAGATCAGCATTCTTGGGGAATGGAATATTCCATTCTTTCTGCCAAGAAAGCACCATGGAGGCCTCCATGCAATCCCCAGGAATGGAGTTCAAGTAGAGAGAAACTTTATTATTTAAAGTTAATTGGAAGACTATGAGTTCTATCTTTCATTTAGGCAATTGGGTAACTGATTTTGGTAGGTCAATCATTCTCTTAGCCCAAGCCACCTCACAGGGTGGGGAAAGTAGGAGAGAGTAGCATTAGATGTGTATGCTGCCTTGAGTTGAACAAAAATGAAGGCAGATAAAAATAAACAAAAATCAATCAATAAGCGAAAACATAACAGAAAAAATTACTGTAAACAAAATTACATAGAAGTTTTGAAAGTTTTTGTCACCCATAAAAACTTATTTCATTAAATCACTCCTACAGATAAACATTCGTTTTAAAATGTAGGAAAAAAAATGACTGTGCTCTATAATAAAATAATTTTTTACCTTTTCTGGGTCAAGCATTTCAAGTTTTGTTTCTGGAGGAGCTTTGACAAGTATGACAGTTTGGTCTTTAAGGCTCCTAATTTCTTGAATATCTTCATACCTAACATACGCTAATGTAAACAGTGTTAAAGAATTGCTGAGCAGCTGTTGAGAACTAGCAATCTAAAATAAATATTTTAGTAGGCATTTTTATATTGTCTCCCCATTAACCTACCTTCATTAACTTGGGAAACTATTTTTTTTATTTTTAAAAAGATCATGAATATGTAATATAGAGATTATAATGAAGAGTGAACAAATTACAATCTAGAATCTCATTGCCAAGCTTAGTCACAAAAAGTAGTTCCTGTATTTGGGACAGCTTGAGAAGAGTCTTGGGCTCAAACGAAGCAACAGACTCTCTATTGATAGTCTTTTGAAAGACATTTTTGCTGATATTTTGCAATATTAAAATAGCCAAGTGTACTATTGATCACTATCTAAGCACTTCCATGAAATATGGCGAATACCAGCCCTATAGCCTAGGCCGGTATATTTCAATTTAGATAATTTTAAGAAAGCACGACAGTTGAGGAATTCTAGAAGTTGAAGTCCTCACATCTTAGAGTTGCAAGGTTGAAAAGCACTGGCTTTAATCCAAAAAAAAAAAAAATGAAGAGCACGAAGTATGTTTATTAAAGGAGTGTATCTTCATTCACTATAAAAGGATATTTCCGATCTTCAGAATCTTTTAGCAGCTTGAGGTCATGAGAGCAACTTTGGATTAACTCATCCAGCTTCTTTTCTTCCTGACTGAGTTCTGCTACCTCTTTTGACAAGCCTTGACAGTGTGCCAACACGCCCCCGAAATCAGATAGACTGCAGCCCCTTCAAAACAAATGAGCAAACAGTTCGTGGAACACATGGCAGAGTTCCAATCTGAGGAAAGGTGTGTCTCATTCCTTAATCCAGCTGTTCCTTATTTTGGAAGAACTAATTCATTAATACGAAGAGCAGAAGAGGAACACTTGGGGTTGCACAGCATTCTTTGAAAATGAAATAAAAGGCCAATAAAGTACATCTTTACTACCAACAAGGACATTATTAAAGACAAAAGAATCGATACAATATTTATATTTTATCAATGTAAAATTTATTACCTTTATAGTCTTTAGGGCATGAGTTCAGTTTATCTGAGGAACCATCTCACCCCAATGAGATTGGCCTATCCCATCTGCTCTGGCAGAAGAGACATGCTGTGGATTTCTCTGTCCAAGAAATTGCAGCTGCAGATGAGGCTTTTCTGCCATGGATCACGCCCCCTGGAACATCATTGCCCCTGGGGATGAGATCTGCCCCCCATCCTATTGGTCTTTCAAAAGGGCCTGAAAATCTGGCTCTGCCATCTGTCTTGAGCCCCTGATGGGACCATCTCATTCTGGAGGTGTCTACTGTAGTAGATTAAAAGAAGATCCCACCTCCTCCCTATTTACATATCTTTCATTGTTATCCAGCTTGTTGTTAATTTTAACTTTCAATGCCCAATGTTTTTGATATTTTAACTTTCTAATTGTTTTATATTGTTATTTTATGTCATTGTAAGCTGCCCAAAGTTGCTCGATAGTGAGATGGGTATAGACGGGATAGTGAGATTTGCATATAAATTTAATCAATATATATAAACCTGTACAGAGTTACAGCTGGCTTGGTCTAGTAGTGGTTAAGGCACCAGTATAGAAACCCTGTGAGTTCTAGTCCAAAATTAGGCAGAGAAAGCCAGCTCTGTGAATTTGGGCCAATCACTCTCTCTGAGCCTAACACATCTCACAAGGTTGTTGTGGGGAAAATAGGAGGAGAAAAAAGTATTAGGTACCTTTGTCTCCTCGAGTTATTGATACAAATGATAAAGGGAGAAAATAAATAAATAATACAATGGCTAGATTCATAAATTGTATCCAATCAAGCCTTCCTTGACCATGATTTGTTGAAGAAGCCAAAATGGGGGAATACAGCAATTATCTAAAGCCATTAACCATGATTTACAAATTATGATTTACATGATTTATGAAGCTAGTAGGAAAGCCAGTCTGGTTCAGTGGTTAAGGTGCTGGTGAAGAAACCAAAAGACTATGAATTCTAGGCTTTCCTTAGTTATGGAAGCTGACTTGGGCCAACTTCCATAACTACTCTCTCTCAGAGACACCCTCTCTCAGCCCAACTCTCCTCAAAAGGTTGTTGTTGTGGGGAAAATAGAAGGCAAGAGTATTAGGCAAACTATATTCACTATCTTGATTTATATAGAGAAAAGGTAGAATTAAATATCTAATATCTAATAATATAGTTCACATGTAACACTAAGTTATAAACAAAGAGCCACATTATGGCTCAGTAGGGTATCCAAGTCCAGCCCATGTATTAAGAGCAGGAACTATGAAGTAAACTTTGTGTTACATACAATGTATTCAGCAAAGGAACAACCTTGTGGGAATAATGTTAAATTGCTGGTGGATGATGTTGGTAAACATCTGAAGGGCCACAGGAGAGAGGGAGAAAAATAGCAGAAAAATATGTGATAGTTTGTACACATGAAAAGGTTTCTTTCAATATGCCATTCTTAATCATGGAAGAGTTTAGTGCCATAAACTATAATGTGTAAC
The DNA here is from genome assembly GCA_032468215.1 of Stegonotus admiraltiensis. Lineage (NCBI taxonomy): Eukaryota > Metazoa > Chordata > Lepidosauria > Squamata > Colubridae > Stegonotus > Stegonotus admiraltiensis. The sequence continues at coordinate 50,239 of JANHZT010003007.1, forward strand.
AACACATACAGAGAAGACTGTGCTGCCTTATATTTCTGCAACTTTGAATAAACCATCAACATATACTGAAACATTTCAGGCACATTATTAAGTTCCTTAGTCTAGCACTCTGAGGAACATGGAACGCCTTACAAAGCTTGTTAAATATAATAGATTGTGGGTCTCAAATTATGTGTGTCTGTGGAAATTGTCACCTTCCCCATCCAATATGTTAGAATACCCTATAAAATGGCTGGTGAGTTTAGTTTACCTCTTCCTTCTTAAAAACAACTCCCTGAACAATTCAAAATTAAGCTAAATGTAGTTTTACCGTCATAATTACAAAGTTGAAAACTAGTATCAGATAATACAGAAATATGATACATACATCCATTGAATGTTGTTCTTGGATTTTTTCTTAATGAGATGAATGCCTTCCAGAACATTGGTAATATCATAAATCCTCCTTTTTTGTACCTTAAGTACCTCTGCTGCTTTGTTCAAATCTACCACACCATCAGGAGACTGGCTTAATAATTGTATAAACTTCTTTGTGAGAAGACCAAGTGATGTATCATACCGTGTCTTTTCTGAAGGAGATTTGGGAGCTGGAAATAAAAAGCATTTAATGCCAATTCAGAAATCTAGTATAATATTTTGTTTAAAAAAATTCTAAGGTACCATGTGAGTTGTATTAAAGAACACTCCTAGATAGTTTCACTTCAGCAGTATACAGGTAGTCCTCGATCATGACCATAATTGAGCCCAAAATTTCTGTTGCTAAGCAAGACAGTTGTTAAGTGAATTTTGTTCCATTTCACAACCTTTCTTGCCGCATTTGTTAAGTGAATCACTGCAGTTGTTAAGTTAGTAACACAGCTGTTAAATGAATCCGGCTTCCCCATTGACTTTGCTTGTCAGAAGGTTGTAAAAGATGATCACATGACCCTGGGACACTGCAACCGTCATAAATATGAACCAGTTGCCAACTATCCGAATTTTTGTCATGTGACCATGGGGATGCTGCAACAGTTGTTCAATGTGACAAACAGTCGTAAGTACTTTTTCCAGTACCGCTGTAATTTTGAATGGTCACTAAATGAATGGTTGTAAATCAAGGATTACCTGTAATTAATCTGGTTGATGGCTAAAAGTTCAGGGTCTGTTAGGTCTTTGATCCTGCCTCTGCAAGCATAATTAATTACTTTTCATTCACAAGGTTTAATTTCCCCAGGAAGAACATGTAAGAATCTAAATGCAGTTCATATAGCTATGCACAAATTTTCTTACTTTTTGGACTCTCTGGACTTCTTGTTGCAGCTCTACCTTTCCCCTTTGGAGTTCTCAATCCTTCAGGTAGAAATTGCTGTCCAGGTTCTTCTAGTTCCAATCTTCGTTTTGCCTGTCAAAGAAGCAGAATTCAACAGAATTCAACCTTTCTCCCATAAAATTACCGTTAACTTTATAAGCTTACATGTATTTTTCATATCAGACAAGATGAAAGATCATGCTTCTTCTTTTGGGTATGGAATAGGAAATCACAATTTAAAAATGCCTTCTAGTCTTATTGTGTTTTTTTAGAAGCCTGTTCCTTGTTTCCTATCTGGACTTTTAACAAAGGTGTATAAATACAAAAACTCTTATCATAGTATTGCTACCACACTTTCAAACAGGGTTACTTAATAAAAACTTGAATAGAATAATATGTTTTTATAAATGCTCAAGTTGCTTCTATTGAATTTGGTGTTCATTTTTTATTTCCTGATATCCCCATATGGCTTTCTCTGCTGTGAGATAGTAAGCATTAATGTGACAGTTATAGATAAAGTTCTGTGGGCGCTGGTTATAACCACCAATACTAGCATTAATTCCAAATCCTAAAAAAGTGGTTTCTTTTTAAGCACCATTCTTAAATTCCAAAAGAATATCTATGTATATCATAAACATAATGGTAGTCTTATTGCAATAATTGCCCAATACAACATACAGTTTTATAAGTAAAATTATAAAATTATAAACTGCAAGTGAGAATAGTAAAAAAGTTTTCCTAAAATGACTGTAGATAAAGATACTGTTATACTGTTATTCATTTATTCAATTATATGGCTGCACATATCAAATACATGACTCTGGGCAGGTAAAAATTAATAAAAACACATTAACCTACTAAGAAAAAAGGAAGACTAGAAGCTAAAATATTTATGTGATCTTAGGAACCCCAAATCATGTAAACCAATCAGATAAAATACCGTATCTATAAAATGCTTTTGAAAAAATACTATACCCCATAAAATGCCTCAAAAAGTATGATAATAATATTTTAATACATCTGTATTTTAACATACCGTATTAATATTTAAAGTGCTAGACTATTTAGGCCTAAATTTTACCAAAACAGTTATCAAATTCTTTATTAAAATAACAAGTCAATGCCACAATCTAAATGCTTTCATCACAATGCTAATCAACTTCCATGAGATCTGTAATATAATAAAAATCCTAAAATATTTATCCAGATACATTTGGTGCACTGTAAGAGAGCTCCACATTCAGCATGCTCTTAGGTAGAATGTTGGTACTTGCCAGGTAATTTTTCAAATAGGTATTTTACATGATTACCAATGTGGAGCATTTGAAGTTTTTTGCATCAAAGGGGCTAGCAAAGCTCTATTTGTAGCGAAAATACAATAAACTTACTATGAGAGATGGCAGCACAAATGAACATGGGCAAGAGTTTCTACAGCCCATATCCACATGGACAGGGTCTTTCCTTATGAGGGATCTTCTGAGATATTCCTTCAAGGATTGCTGATGGGAAATCATCAAAATGAATACTCTTCTATACTTTGAAAAAGTATGAGATACTGGGTTGCTTGCAGGATAAACACTAAGTAAGACTTGCAAAACTTCTGCTTTGATCTTTTTGCCTGTTCATATTGATTACTTAAGTCTTAATTCAGAGTCTTTCTTTTGTTGTTCTATTTTATTCTCAAGAGCACTGGGGGGGATTAGAATGGCTATACTGCTTCTGTGCATCTTCTGCGAGGCATAAAACCTTGGGAGCTTTCCAACTTCTATTTGACTGAAAGATCATTCCAGTGCAATTAAAACAAGCCAAACTGATCAAATTTCTGTCCATTGACAATGAAAGCATCATCATCTTGAATAAACTTTACATTGTGCTACCTAGACCAAAACAACCATGTTACAACAAGACAACTCTAATAGGACAGGCTCAATCCTACCTACTCAATTTTAGTACATTTTATTTTTCTGACTTCATAGACACATCCATGCAGTTTCTTGGCAATAGCCAGAAGTTGTTTGCCACTGTCTTCTTCTGAAATATTTTTCAACTTCCCAGTCTGAACTATAGCCCTGGGTTTCCCTGGAGGTATTCTATCTGAGTACTAACCAAGCCCAATCTTATTTAGTTTATCAGCACAAACAAGATGAGCCACATATTGCAAACTTTGAGATATACACAGTAGATATAAATATATTATTGATATAAAATAATATTAATACATACAATGTATTAAAGTTACATTGACTAGAAAGAAGACACTTGGTCTATACTAGGCCATATATTACTTTAAAAGGGTACACTAAAGATGTGACCAAGAGAATACTAAATATTGATAGCCAAAAAAACACGTTTAACAGTAAGATATCCTAGATTTTAATTTATCGTAAATGTATTATCTCAAATATCTTCATGTGTCCTATATATAAAGATATTGTGCTTTTGTGAACATGTATACACAGAACACACACATGCACAAAAAAAATTTGGCACCAGAATTGCTAAATCAACATATGTCTAGGAAATACCCTATTAACTCAGCTATTTGCAACAGGAGCATCGCTTGATACATTACCAAAACTTTTATAGTTGCTTAACTTTTAGATCGTTGGCTGTCAAATGTTTTCTCACAAGACAGAAGTCCAATGTGGCTGCTATGCTTTGTTTTAAAAATCAAACTAATTCTGTAAAACATGTACAGGAAAGAATAGTCCTGAATTTCTTTGCCTGGAATATTGTTCTTAGACATCTGGTTAAAACAAGGACGGATTATAGGTTTACAAGATTTACTGACTGACAAGCCACTGCTAGGCTACACCAAACAATTGCTAGATGCAAAATAAAAGGTCTATGAATATTCTAATGGATGACAGGTTTCAATGTCAAATATTCTGACCTAATCGCATCCCTTAAAATTCCTTTTTGTAGAGTTATTTACAAATAATGGTGAAGTCTTAAGATTTTATTCAAGCATACTCAAGCAATGACATATGTTGCGAGAGTATTCTAACAGTACAGTAAAGACAGCAAACTAAAAATGCTTCACCGAATCCTCTTCAAGGAAGCCCAATTATACATCTAAAACAAAGTCTGCGTAGAAATGGAAAACATACCAACAGTCATCCGGAAAACATGATCATGCTAAGCACTTCAAAAATGCAAGTTCAAACTCAGTTTCCCCACTAATCAACTTGTCAGTAAACATCTTTCCGGTCATACACCCACTGATACATTGGTTTAATTATTTCGTAAGTAGAAAAATGTTTACTATTTGTGAATTTCAGAAGACTTCACCCACAGACAATTCTAAATATGCTATATAACCAATTTGTTTTTGCCCAGGTATGTGCATTACTATTATCCTTTAATTATAATAGAATTCTACTTCTTTCAAATGAAGCTACAATTTCTGCCTCTTCCAGAATTGATGGAAGACTTTGAGCTTTTTTATTAGTTTGCAGTTCCGGTGATATTTCAGAGTGGGAATGATGGAAAGCAATGGAAGAATTTCAGTTTTTGAATATAGTGTTTTCTATGTGCTTTTAAAATTCACAAAGTTTAACTTCAGAACTGTTGTAGCCTGCTCTGAGAGGTGTATGCAGCTTTTATGACTCATCACTTTAAAAACACCATTGTCAGCTATGAACTGAAAATGCAAGTGCGTAATTACCACAGATAACAGAAATCTAAGCAGCAACATCTGTAGTTGAAGATTTTACCTCTTGCAGCTCAAATATTCAACATTTTAAAATAACCATCCATCCACACTGTGATATCCTACTTATAAATTGACACTAAAAATCCCATACACCAAAATCAAATTTCCATACTGACTGGGATTCTGGGAATTTCAGTTCTTTCATATCTTCTGACACCTTTTTAGGAAAGGAAGCAGAGTATTTTCACATAATATAGTTGTTATCATTAGAGACACATGCCTTCCAAAATAGCCAATAAGCATTTTCATTATAATTTCATATTTAAAATATATGCAGACCAACGCTACATGCAAACTGAATAAATATGCTATGAAAATAAAATCTGCCTTATACACAAATCATGTTAAGGAATATTTTGCAAAAGTTGAAACATGTGATTCAACTTTTTTCAGCCAAGAGCTTTTATATATATAGGTTTCAGAATCACATGTTTTCAGATAATACATATCAGCCAATTCTAAAATGTATACGTGGATTTATTGTTCAGGTATAAATTACAGTAAAGATTTTTTAAAAAATGTTTATGAAAATGAAAGGCAGTACCCCCCCCCCGGCCTTTAACTGAAAGAGTTATATTTCAGTGGTTCACAATCCTAAAATACTATAGTCAGTAATGTGAAAACAAAACCTAAAACCGAAATAACTAGTACAATTGCAGAATCTGCCTCTTAAATGTAAAGTGGTGCATAAATACACCCTAAGGATTTAAAGGCAAAAACACATTTTATTTTATGCCTTCTAGTGTCAAGAAATGCTGAATGGCTGTTTTGTCAAAGATTTTAGATTCCTGACAATTAAGTACCACTTGAATTCATTTGCAACAGTAAAATATCACCACTATTGCTCTTCTCAGACCAAAGGGGGCTTGTTTATATTCCAGCATCATCATCAGTGTAGAGGAGCATGGGGAATTTATACCATTATTTAGGAGTATGAAAACATGGGGCCATCATTGAACTGACATATAGATTAAAGAGTGAACAGGAAAGAAGGAAAGAACTCTTTCTGTTCCACATCCTTTAACCTTTCATTTCTATAATGGATCTTCTTTTATCTGCTAAATTTTGTTCAATGGCATTTTAGTGTGGATAAATTCTTTTCCACAGTTCAAACATTCACTTTAAGTAGGCCGTCTTAGTTGGTTCCAATTTATCATTGCCAAGTGATAATGGTGTAATTTTCAAATACAGTATACTTTGTCTGCAGTTGTTCTTTCAGTAATCCTACAAGGCTAAGCCCTGGTTGCCCTGCCATAGCTCCCGAGTTCCATTTCCCCTTGTCAACAGATGCCCTGGAACATCTGACGCAGCAATCAGCAATCTGATACAGGATTCTTTTTCTGTTTTATTACTATTAAATAAGTTCTTGGATATACTTAGTCTGGCTCTTCTGCTAAGACCTGCCTGAGATGGGTGACTATTCTGATAGAATACAATACCTGCCAGCATAGATCTCAACTTTGTCAGAGCATCACAAGCCCACTCCCCCATGACAAGTGGGGAGCCATGGAGGGGTTGATTCATTATTGCTTACATTATTGAGTCCAAATTTTAGTTATCAAGTGAGTCACTGCGGTTGTGAAGATAGTAATATGATCTGGCTTCCCCATTAACTTTCCTTGTCAGAAGGTTGCAAAAGGGGCTCACATGATCCTGGGACACTGCAACCATGTCAGCCCTGGAACCCATCTTTTCTTTTGGATCTTCAGAGCTGCCACACTTAGTCTGTGGGAAACTGGGAGGGGGGTTTGCATCGAGTTGGTGGAAGTATTTAGCCATAACATTCTTTTCTCTGCACCTGGAGTGGCGTGACTGGGAGGTACCACCAGTTGGGATGGTGGATTGATTGGACCATGTGATGGACATGTGGGTGCAGGGGAAGGGACTTTGACTTTCCTTTGAGTGAGGAAAACCTGGGAGCTTTCAGATTCGGGTTTTCCCAGATGTGCCAATATGACATCTCTAATAAAATGGAACTTTGAGGAACTGTTGGCGTTGGGAGTCTTCATTGGTTGGGGGTGTTACTTGGAACCCTGACATTATCATAAATACATGCCAGTTGCCAAGTGCCTGAATTTTGATCACATTACCATGAGGATGCCGATGGTTGTGTGAAAAATGGTCATGTCAGTTTTTTCAGTGTCATTGTAACTTCGAATGGTCACTAAATGAATGGTTGTAAGTTGAGGACTACCTGTACTGAGCCCTTGCTACAGACCAGGACTACGTATGTGTTGTTTGATGGTGTTAAAAGATATTGTTGCAGGATGTCTATTGTTGAACTCCCTTTTCTGAACCCTGCCTGTTCTGTTGCTGTCCAATATTGGTGCTTATGGTTCAAATGTTTAGCATATAATTTGCTAACCTTCAGAAGACCTATAATTGCACAGATCATTCTATTTCCCTTTTTATAAATTAGTATTATTGCCAGGCCTGTATCTTGGAAAAAACCAATCTGATCAGTGAATGTCAGCAGAGATACTAGCTGAAGCCCCCTCTAGTTGGAAGTAGTATTATTTCAGGCAAAAAACTATCAACAGCTACAGCTTTGCTCATCTTAAGCAATTGGTTTACTTTTTGCACAGAGACAGGGCACCGATTTTACTCCTGGCCCAGATTGATCTCATTCTCATTTGTGTTACTACCAGAGTCCATGTAAAATACTCCCAGATTTAAAATGCCACTTGATTGACAGACTGGGAGTAGGAGAGGAGTGAATGATTTACCTACTCTGGTAATTTGCCAGAAATGAAAGAAATCTCTCTTCTTGATGCATCGAATTAATTTCTGCATGTCTCCTTGTTGCCAATTTTTCCTTTTCCCCCACCCCCTTTTTTTTTAGGAGGGACTTACGCTGAGTGTTTAAGTTCAATAGGGAACATATTAGCCCACAGGAGATTGTTTAATCTTTCTACTTGCAGTCTGACAGCTGTGCACAATCCTGATCAAACTATTTTTTGTTCCTTACATTACAATTTAAGTGAGACATTAGCTAAACCGTATATTGTAAATCTGAACATGCTTTTAGAGACTTGCCTAGCAAATTTTCTAAGGTAACTCTGGCTGCCAGTCATTCTATGACCATTTTTAAATTATTTTTGTTCCATCTATTCATACTTCTGCTGTTGTTTTGCAACTATGGGGTGTCAATTGCATCTGTTCTTGCAGGTTCATAGAGGGATGACATTATTAGTATTAAGGGAGTGGTGATAGCTGCATAATTGAGAATCTACCTCTATCCACTATAGCATTTAGGAGATTACATGACAGATGGAAGGGTTGACTACTGATCTTCTCCCTGCCCCCACCTCCCCAATAAGCATATTCTGCAGTGTGATCTCCATTTAGGGAGCCATTGAGTTTTATATTACATATTCTGACAATAAAACACAATTACACAGTTTAGCAAAAATATATATTCATTTAAAGCATCTTAAGAGGTCAGTAATGTATTATTCCATTTCCCTGTTGCCAGTATCAAATGGCAGCTTCATTACCAATATTTTTGAATGTGCCCTGTCTTCATGGTCTCCTTGCCTCTCCCATCATACTGTACCCTATGTGGAACAGCAAATTTATGTTAATATTGTCAATGCAATTCCATCAGCAGAACTGGGATCAGTGGGGTTGATTCTTTGGCAACAGTACATACAATTCATTTAGGATTTAAGTCCAAATGGTGAGTTCAGTATATTGAAGCAATGCAATCCAAAGGCATTCATATTCTTAGCAGTCCTTGTAATAACCAGTAAATTTTTCCTGAAACTTGGGGGAAACGTATGAGAAGAACGATAGCATAAGTAATCTTATTGAACAAAGCTAAACTGCAATTATGCATATTGAGTAATAGTGCCCAAATTCTAGGTATTATCCTTTCAGTGATGTTCAATAGTGTCAATATTCTGGAGAATGATTCTTTATATTCTTGTTGGGCTTCTTCCATAGATTGTAAACAATTGAATAAATTTAAGTTATCTAAAATGGCTTCTGCAGTAAAACAGAAGCCTTTTGGTATTCTGGATACTTACCAACTTAAAGAATTTTATTTCCTATGGACTTGTAATTTAAGAACCAGAGATATACATGTATTACTATGACTAATGTTGAAACTTTGATTTTACACTTCAAGTTTCAGAATATAATTTTATGCCTATATACCGGTACTTTAAAATGTTCTGAGAGTACAGTTTTAGACAGTTTCTGGAAATTATAATATTTCAGAAAGAAGCAGTAACCTAATGAAGTGGGAATCTCACAAACATAAACCTTGGAAAATAATACTGAATATTCTAATCTCCCCCTTCCGTCTCCCTCTCTTCATTACATTAAAGTCACAAAACTGCATTCAACAAAAGAAACTGAGAAGTTGCACCAAAAAGCAGGAGTAGCGAGAAAAGATAGTTTGGAATTTCTATGTCAAAACATTTAGTTGTAAATACTTATTTGGAAAAACAGTTATATAGAATTATTTTCAAATGTGAAAAAATAGAACAAAGATAATGAAATAATAGACACTTTAAAATGAAATTTTCCTTTCACTTAAATAAATTAATTTATCTTTCAATAATTTCAAATTTCTGTTCCAAAAGATTTTGGCATATCTCTTGGTATCACAGGCAAATACAAAATGCACCTAGGAAATTTTGATTTTTCATTTTAAAGCTGACAATTTTTATAAACTTTTAAAATTAGGAGTATATTTAATTTGTTTCAATTGAATCTTATACTGAAAGAAAAATGTATTGTGATTAAATATAAACATCATGACAGATGCTTTTAAGAAAAGATGTCTATCATAGTTGGCCAATAAAAACGAGAATGGCTTTAGTGGAGTTCAATAGAAGAACTAAACAAAACAGAACCTAAACAAAAGAATACTTATATCTTAAATTTACTCATCTGTGATTTTGCAGTAATTCATGTATGACTCATGGATGAATTTGATCACTTTGTAAACTGGTTGCAACATGCATTTGTTCACCTATATCAATCTCAGTCACCTATAGATCAATGGTGGCCTTCAAATACCATGCAACTCCCCAGTCACATACTTTCAGCTCTAATTCTCACATAATGGTACTGAAACTGGTCAGCACGTTTTTAGAGACACATTAAGTCTATGAGCTCCAAAAAGGCAGAAATGAAAGTCACACATAAACTATGGGGCAAAGAATTACTGACCCACCCATTCATCCAAGATAGCTCCTGCACCTGTTTATAGACAATTAATTTTTTTGCCAGTAAATAAGTCCTATTCTGTTATCTTGCCATACATCAGACATATAGCCGATCTGTGTGGAAACCTAAGCATGTAGGTTGTATGTACTCTCCCAGGAAGAACTAAAAATTATCTTTTTTTCTTCTTCCCTTATTTGAGGATTAGAGTTACGGTAGGGGGAAAATTGGGCTTAAGGTTTTCATTATTCCTATTTCCATAATTAGCCAGTTTTTCAGATTTGGAGAAGTTTAAAGATTAATGCTGATTCCTGAATCTTTTACAAAGTTTAAGACATTCATTTTGCTTTTTGTAAAGGAAAAGGAAAAAGAAAAAGAAAAAGAAAATCCTGAAATTCACAAAAATTTCAGCCCTGCCAATCTAACTGAGATCACATCATTGCTCTGCCCACTTGTCACTCTCAAATAGGAAAGATACCGGATAGCAGCTTACTAAAAGTACAACTTTGAAACTGTGTATCACTTGATTTGTATAGTTTTCCAAAAGTAGGATATGTGATCTCTAAGGCAGCTTCTCAGTCCTTTTTGGTGGCCTGGGCAGCACACACCCTCCCCCCCCAAAAAAACCCCCCCCACAATTATCAAAACTTGGTGGTATGGTTTCATGATAACTCTATCGTTTTGAAGAGCGAACCACACTAATATTCTAGTAATAAATACAAGACTCATTACATTTTCATGATATGGAGCACCTTTTGGATATCTTAGTATAGGAAATCTGGGTATCTTAAGACAGGAAAAGTCTCACAAGTTTCAGAGCTTTATTCTCTTTCTAGCATTGATGTTACTTCCAAGCAGCTGCCTTGATTTAAAGTAATTTCTCCCCCACCAAAATTCTCATATTTACCGAGATTTACTGAAGTAATGGGAAGCTACTACAAAAATTCCAAAAATAGAATTAACTCAAATTAAAATGGGCGTTGGTCTTACCTGATATGCCCTTTCTCTATCGGGCAGTCACGGCAGTCAGGCATGGGTAAGACCTGGACTGCTGGCCAATAGGACCGAGTCTACTGGAAAGTTAAGCTCCG
>JANHZT010003008.1:42285-54888 GCA_032468215.1 Stegonotus admiraltiensis
GAGCATATGCACCAAGACAAATTCCTTATGTGTCCAATCACACTTGGCCAATAAAAATTCTATTCTATTCTATTCTAAATATGAGCCAGCTGATCACGTGCTCATGGGGATGCTGGAAAAGTGGTGTGAAAAACAGTCATAAATCACTTTATTCAATGTCATTATAACTTTGAATGGTAACTAAATGAATTGTTGTAAGATGAGGATTGTTTGTAATAAGTTTTTAATCTTATAAACTCATTTCTAACCTATCCCACTTAGTGAACCATTAGTACTTGAAGACTAGGATTAGATTATTCTGCCATCTCAAAGAGCAGGTTTTCAATCATGGATCTTCCTTTCTGATCACAGGAGAAGAGACCATGATGTCTTATGACCTTTCCTAGCATTTTACAATGGTTTCCCTGAGCTTAATACAGAAAGAATGCATTGGAAATAATTTGATATATAAATCGGTGGTGTTCCATTATTGCAGAAGTTGTATTATCTTTGCTGATAAACCTATAGGGATATTTATCACCAGACAAATGACAACTAATCTAGTAACCCTGTGTGCAATTTTTGTCCCTCAAGGTGTAGAAGGAAACCTTCAGCCTTGGAAGAAGATTGGCTTTCAGATGTCACTTCTGTGGATTCTTCAGCAGGTCTTATCTTAACAACAATGGTTTGATACAGGAAAAAAGGGAAAAGGGTAGTTCAGAGAGGACGGCTTACCAATATCAAATGATTGTTGTTGAGAAGATAAGACCTGCTGAAGAATCCACCAAAGGGACATCTGAAGGCCAATCTTCTTCCAAGGCTGAAGGTTTCTTTCTATAGTTTGAGTGTTTTGAATCCACAAGCCAGTTTCTACTCTTCTTTAGCCCTGAAGCTAATCAGATTAGTTCTAATCAGTTTCAGAGCTGATATTGCTATCAGATTGATGACTGGTTAATCTTTACTTATCTAGATGTTTCTTAATATTATGCTGAATTATGTTTAAATCTTTTGCTATGAGGCTTTGGGGTTATTCATATGAAAAGTTGCTTTACATTTTTAACGCATTTTGGCACTTTTTAGGCCTTGTTATCACCCTGATATTTTAGGAGGAAGAGCAGATTTTAAATACTTTTGATATTCAAGGCATCCACAGGTTGGTATCTATACCAAACCTAGAGAAAAAAGTAGGTGTGTAGCATGCATATTGTTGTCATTGTAGAGAATAAAACTAGTATACTATTATTTTAAAATCTATGTGAAGTACAACAATCCTGAAATTCCAGATAGCCCATGCTCCTACCCCTGCTTAGTAATGCAACTCACAAGGAAGCATTGAATATGTCAGTGTTTCTCAGGGCAGAACTGCACATTCTGCTTGGCCCATCATCAACATGGGCCACTCACTGAACAGGAAGAGATGATGTCACCCATCCTAAATTACTGAACACGAATGAGGAACAAACACAGGGATAGTAGGCAGTATGTAAAGAACTTCCTTTACCTAGCTCTCATCATTTGCTCTATGATCAAAATACTCCTAAGGTTCAAAGAGACAATGAGTCTCCAGCACTGTTTCGCAACAATCATCTAGAACAGGTTGAACGTGTCCAACCTGCAGCCTACAGGCGACGTGCGGCTCTGGAGAGCTAGAATGCAGCTCCATTAGATTGTCAAAAATATTTAAAAATAAAAGAAGTTTGTTATTTATACACATTAACTATATTATATTATTTTATATTTAGCTCAGGACAATTCCTCTTTACTCAATGTGTGCCGGGCAAGCGAAAAAGTTGGATAACCATGATCTAGAGCCGCAATGGTGAACCTATGGCACGCGTGCCACAGGTGGCACGCGCAGCCATATTGGTGGGCACGCAAGCTCAGTTCCACCATGCATGTGCGTGCCAGCCATCTGATTTTCGGGCCTTTTGGGCCCATCGGAAGTCAAGAAAAAGACTGTTCCTGGCCTCCGGAGGGCCTCCGGAGGACTGGGGAAGGCCATTTTTGCCCTCCCCAGCCTCCTAGAAAGGCTCTGGAGCCTGGGGAAAGCAAAAAATGGGCCTACTTTGCCATCACATGCCAAAAGTGGGAGTGTGGGGGGGTCGCACATGCATGCACAGGGCGCATAGAATTATGGATGTGGGCATGCGCGCGAGTGACCCCCCACCCCCCACCCCCACTTTTGGCACACGATGGCAAAAAGGTTAGCCATCACTATCTAGAGTCTGGAAATACGTAGAACACGTAGAATGGTAATAATTTCAGGTCCTGTACAGCATTTTCAAGGTTGCCACATACTATTTGTGCTCATTGCACTGCATTTATATTAAATTTATATTTATCTCTTTAACTGTATTTTAATGTTTGTATTTATGTTTTTATTCTGGCTGTGCACTGCCCTGAGTCCTTCGGGAGAAGGGCGGTATATAAATTCAATAATAAATAAATAAATAAATAAATAAATAAATAAATAAATAAATAAATAAATAAACAGTTATGCATTCAATTACTTCAGGTTTCTAAGTGGCCTGTGATATCATTTTTTAAAAACAAAAATATGTCACTTTATTTTGTTTTAAATTTACCTGTAAAGGCCAAGTATTTGAAAATATGCATAGTTTTCCAGGAACAGATTGGATAAAGCTCACATGATCAGAGGTGGTGATAAGGTGATACTTTTAACTATATAATACATGAAATATTCTTATTTTGTGAATGTTGCCATAGGAGAAACAGCTTCTTGAATAGGTTTATAGATAGATTCTGGACTGATTAGGTTCTTGTTGAATGATAGAATCACAGAATCATAGGAATTTTGAAGGTCTAGGTCAGGGGTCAGCAACCCGTGGTTCTGGAACCGCATGTGGCTTTTCATCCCTCTGCTGCAGCTCTCTGTTGCCGGTTGGCTCCACAATTGATAGGGCTTTCGGTTAGGACAGATCAAGGAAAAAAGACACCGCACTAGGAGGAGACTCTATGGTGGGGAAATGGGACTTCCAGTCAGCTCCAGAATTGAATGGGGGCTTCCAGTTAGGACCTTTGTGGCTCTTTGAGTGTTTGCCAACCCCTGGTCTAGGTCAATCCTCTGCCCAGGATAAATGATAGTCCTTTAAAACTAAAAACGCCTTCTGATGATGGAGCACAGTCAGCCTCACATTCAAGTAGTTCAGAGTTAACATTTTACTAGCAGTTACTACTTCAGGAGGCAGGCTCTTCCATTGCTTAAAGAGCAGGAAGTTTCTCCTTATTTCAAGTTTGGATCTCTCACTGTAAAGCTTCCATCTGTTGGTTCTTATCCTATCCTCCGGTACTATGTAGAATAAATTCACAACCTCTTCCTTGTAACTTCCCTTTATTTAATGGAAGGCTATCCTGTCTTTCCTTAGCCTTCTTTTCTTTAGCTTAAACATATCATAAATGGTCTTTGTGGGATTTAGTCTCCAAGTCCCCTGATCATCTTTACCATCCTCTGCACTCTCCATTTCTCACTGACCTTATTGTATTGTGGCAACCAGAACAGGGCACAATGTTTCATGTGTGATCTGACCAGTGCAGCATACTGGTATCCCACTGCACACTTCCCTCCATATGGACATAGACCCATTAAGTACCATGCATTGACTATGATTATTCAGCCACCTATGAAACCATCTAACAGTGGACCATCCATTCCACATTGTTTCAGTTTTGCAGAGTTTATAGCCAACTTTATGAAATCTAAGTATAGTACATCTGCAACATTCTGTTGATTCACTAACCTATTCACACTATCAAAGAAAACATGTTTGTCTGGCACACTTTTTTTTTAGCAAAACCATGCTGGTTTCAGGTCATCATTTATGAGTGCTTGCAAACCAACTGCTTGATTATTATTTTCCTAGGATTTTCCCTGGTATTGCCATTTAGAACCATCTGTCATCAAGCAGATGGCGCAGACCCTGAATGCTCTCCAAAATCTGCTAATGACTTTCAGACAACCTTGGCAGCTTCATTTTTGTGTACACAGGTGATGCCCTTTTGTGTTTTCACACATAGAGAAATGAAGAACTAAAATGTGCAGGGAAATATAGGTATAGCATACTGCTTTTGTTGTATGAAGTTTTACTAAACCTCAGTGGTGAAATAAAAGCCTTTGAAGAAAGAATCCTTTGAGGTGTATTGATCCTTTTATTCCAAAGTTAACATTTTACTAGTTTGTGAGTATGTCTTTTGTTTGTATGCTGCCTCTTATATTGCATGGACAACATTACATCAGACATATCCAATTTTACTCAATTTTTGTAAAGTTTAACAGGATGTGTGTGCAAATAAACAACCACAGGATTGGCACTATTACTGTTTTTAAAATAACTTTTCTCAGTTATATCCATGGGTGCCTGACCCCCACCACAACACAGACCAAAGAAAGGTGTGTGTGTCATGTCACAGTACACATTTTTCCCTTTTACACGTTCATAAGCAAATACATAACGGATGAAGTTTGGTTCATGACGTAAATCATATTTCTAACTTGTCTACACCTTCTTTAGAAATTATATGTTCGACCTATCTGATAACTTTAGGAGAGGATTACCACAGCTGGAGAGTTATACTTATAATAATAAAATAATTATTATGTAATAAAGGCATAATACAAATAAATAAAACACCTATAGGTTTTAAGTTAAAATTTGACCGTATGGATCTATATTTCTTCATTTCTGAGGTATTAGAGTGTCAGCATTATTTTCATGCCTTTTGTTCAGCACACTTCAGTGAATGCAGCACAAGGTCTGCATTTAGAGCATTTTCTAATGAGCCCAATGCAGCATTTCCATTGTGGAAAAGTCAGCAGAACTTGAAATGTCACATATTACACTGTGAACACAGGCCATAGGTAGCTGTGCCTCAGAAGAGCAAGATGTCATGCTATTATTCCAAATGGTTTTGGAGCAGTTAAGGCTCTGATTTATTATTTTTTTCAGAAGAGGCCCATGATTCTTCACAGTGTGGCAGAATGAACTGCTGTGATAGGGGGAAAAAAGTTCTTTACAGCATCATAAATGTCAAGGTCAAATGTTTTCTTCCCAATAGGTAACATGCCAGAGCCATGGAGTCATTTATTTTTAAAGAAGTCCTGGGAATTCTTGTAATCTGGCTCATATAATCTGAGTATATAAGAACCAGAATAGTTAGGCTGCAGTCAAGTGGAAAATTCTTTCAGGTCACAGCTGAGGCTCATACATCTTCAAGTTGCCAAGTTTGAAAGACACTGGTCTTCTGTTGGTGAAAGAATCAACTGGATGAGCTGAGGACACCAAGAAGGTTGACAGCTGCAGACTGGTAAAAGTATTGAAGAAAATCCACAGTTGTCTGACAAAGATTTCAAGTGAAGCTGCTGGAAGGAGAGACTGACAAGGAACAAAATCAGCTTTGTTAGCAAGGCAGCCCTGCTCTAAATACTATTCCAAAGCTTGCTAGATTGGTTTAGGAAAAAACTGTGAGCCTTTTGGCTTTCTTCCTCTCCACTCCATTTCACTCTGTCCCTTTTTCTCCCAGGAAAGTGAAAAGAAGACTAACGAACATTTCAAAAGAGGAGCTGGATTGGTTTGTTTAGTTAGGCTTATACTTAAGTATTCATGCTAGGAATAGGCCATTATAATAACAACGGTTGTGGTGGTACTAGTTTGAATACAGCAATACGTTTCACTTTAATTAACATCTCAGCTCCGTGTGTGTCTGGATTGGTTACTATTCTTAGCCACCCTCCCACATTTATGTCCTTGCCCATTTAAGCTGCTGGGTACAGCCTTAATATTTAATAGAATCACAGTTGTGCCGGATGCAATGAAAACTAATCTGGAAAATGATAGTAATAAGATTTCCTGCCTGAAATTTATTTCTCCCTCCAAGTGGGGAGGGAAGTTGCAAAGAATGGTTTCTAGTGGTAAAAATGAAATTGCTCATTGTCTGTCAATTGGAGGAACATCTTAACAGAGCAAAGAAACTATAACAACAGCATCATACATTAAATCAGTGTTTCTCGACCTGAGCAACTTTAAGAGGGTCTAAAACAGGGGTGTCAAACTCAAGGTCCATGGGCCGGATCTGGCCTGTGGGGTGCTTAGATCTGCCTAGAAACAGCAAAGGACCAGCCCATGGTGCCTCTGTCAGCGAAAATGGAGCTCCATGTTTGCTGGCAGAGGGAGGCTGTTGCAGTCGACAACAGAGCTTTCCCTGGTCTTGCCTTCCTCTGGTGGATACAATGGATCCACCCAGCCCCACCGGGGCCATCATAGATGCCACTGACATGAGTGATGTTGAATTGGCCATACCCATCCTTGCCACTCCCACCCAGTCCCCTGAGGTCAAACACAACCCTGATGTGGCCCTCAATGAAATCGAGCTTGACACCCCTGGTCTAAGGCAACTCGCTGTGGCCAACTCAGTCTGGGCAACTTGCCCTGGCCAATTTGCCCTGGCCAACTCGCTGTGGGACAATTCAACTCAAGATCACTCAAGAGAGGGACAAGTGAATTGCAGCAGGCCTTGTCTTGCTTTACGTTTGAACCTTCTCAAGTTAGAAGTCCTTGAAGGTGAAGTTTGCTGCAATTCTACTTGTCCCTCTCTTGAATTATCCTGCAACAGGATGGCTTGTGGCAATTTGGATGCAGTGAGTTTTCCCATAGTGATTTGGCCATGGCAAGATGGCCGGGGTGAGTTGTCCCATTCCAACTTTAAGATGGTGGACTTCAAGTCAGTCAGCCTGAATTTTGGGAACTAGAGTCCACTCTTCTTAAAGTCACTAAGGTTAAGAAACATTGCATTAAATAATGTATTCAGTTTATACTTACACTCAAATTTTACAAGCTTTAATGAGAAAATAAGAACCAGCAAGTACTGAGATCCAATAAAAATATTTCAGCTATATTCCTGTTTTGATTATGAAATCTATATTAGAGTTACTGAAAGCATGCGTTTGGATTCTTTTCCTCCCTTTTCATATACTTTTCCTCCCTTTTCATATACTTAATATGCTCATATTATTTAATACTTGGTGATCAAGGAATGTAATATAAAGGATTTTATTGCCTTTAAAATTACTACATATGGAAGTAAGGCTTCAAGAATGACCTTTAACTAAGCATTTGTTCTAGAAGTACCACCAAAAAATACCTCAATGATTTGCTCACCTAGTTTCCATTTTCACTATATGATCGTAAACTTTGTGTATTTATGATAACCTTAATCTGAAACATACCTGTTTACTTTCATGAAAAACCCTCAAGGATGTGGCACTTTATAAAAGGGCCAGGCATGTTTAGCTTAAGCCTTTGTCTGGAATTCAAGCAAAGGCTAAGCAGTAAGTCACATCTTATTTCATCAAGTAAAATTCTTTAGTTGCTATATTTTCATTATTTGCTATAACTACCTTAGATGTAAGTTAAAAATTAGTATAAATTATTCTTAATACCCATTCATCTGCTTTCTCTCTCTTTGTTTCAAAAAATATTTTAGATGCTTGTCTTTTGGACCACGCTGCTTTTACTGTTCCTTGCAGTTAGCGGTAAGATCTGATTGTTTTATGTAACAACTCCAAACTGCTGTTGGTTTATCTGTGTTTTGTATCAGCTGAAGTGTCAATACCAGGGAATTGTATTGTGAACCATTAAATGTCAAGCTTGGTCTTGGGATTCCAAATTTCCTTTCCTGTAATCCTAAATAGAAATGTTACTAGAATTCTAGCCCTTTTGCAGGGTTTGTTCATTTATGCATTTCCAGAACTGCTTATCCATGCTCCTCTCTTACCGATGGACAGGGAAAAACAGAGAAAACCTAGCTAAAATGGATTGCAAGCAATATTATTCCTTGTAAATAAAACTGATTTCCATGCAGCAGAAATTAATCCACATATCAAAGTGATGTAGAGAGCTGAGGACCTAACTCCTTCCCATACAGCTTGCAAATTGCTTTCAGAAGTCTTTTCACTCAAGGTTAGATTAAACCATATTGACTTCAGAAGAGTTCCCAAATGACAAAGACGACATGGAGAAAATGAATGACTATGTAGTTTGATAAAGGAATGGATACGCTGCTGACATCATTACCAGAGAAGACATGCTATAGACAGTAGAATATGAACTTTTGCTTCAGTTACTCATGTCTTAATTATCTGACACATATATAACAGGCAAAGAAGTTTGCTACGACCGCCTGGGCTGCTTTACAGATGACATCCCTTGGTCTGGAACAGTGGAACGTCCCATTGCACGACTTCCTTGGACACCTCAAGAAATAAATACACGCTTTCTTCTGTATACTAAAAAGAACCAAGACAACTTTCAGGTGAGATCTACGCCCCTTTAGTTGAACCTGGGCTTGCTTGCATATTAGGCAAATGTATTAACCTCTAAGCGACAGGTTCTCCTCACTTTGTCAGCTTGTACCAGGGTAGATTAAATGGGTTTTCTATTGAAGCAACCTGGTCTACCCAAATATGGGAAGGAGCATACTGCTTCCTTTTCACCTTTCAGCCCCAATCCAGGAGCCCTCAGGTAGTTGCTTTCACAACAAACTATTTTGTGTTAAATTTGAAGGTTTGAATCCCAGAAGGGTATGGCTATCTGATGAGTGACAGCATAAATATATGAATGGCAGCATAAATAATGACTAAATATTTGTATATAACTTTTTTAAAAGGGGAAGGGACACTTCTCTCCCCAAAGCATACAATAAATGTATATCCATTATACATCCTTATTCTTCTTACTATCTACAGTTTATAAGCAGAAAATGAACACATATTGGCAATTCAGATGTGTATGTCTGGGTTACACTGTGTTTCCACTGAAAGAGTATGTTTTCTGCTGTCTTCCCTTACTTGCTAACATAGTTCTTCAAATAATGGTGGGTTCCATACACTTTCAAAAATACAGTCAAATCTGCCTAACCTCAGCTGTTTGCTCTACCTGGGGCTACCTTTGAAGCAATCCAGAAGTTTCAGCTAATCTAGAATTGCAGATGTAACCTAATATCTGAAGAGTACGATAAGGTTATTTTTAGTACAGCTGTATTAGTTACCAATGTGTTTCTGACTTCAAGGCAAGATATTGGTTATTATTTATCAAATTCTTTGTGAATTAACTTCTCCTAGATAACCCAGGTAGATCTGCACATCCAATCTATGCAGGTCCAAAAGGCAGACTGAGAATTCCTCTTCCACAAAAGTCAAAGGGAAGGGGTGAGGCATTTGGCCTTTCAGGTGCTATCCCCTCACTGTGGAATGATTTGTCCCCTGATGTTGTCTTTTTCTATTGGCTTTCTGAAAGGCACTCAAAACTCTGCCAAATCACTCGTTTTTGAATACAACTACATGGCTTCTAGAATTATTCCAGAACTATTTCATCAGTAGATATAGGAAGTTTCTCTATTTTTTTTTCCTTGTATCAAAGTAGAGTGTTATGTATGAATGTTTTTCTGCTTTTCTCTCAGGTTGTATCCATTTGTGTTCATGTATGTAAGCAATGAGAATCACTACAGGGCAGACTATATATACTCTGTGGTGGATCATATATTCAAGAGTACAAAGGGATGTAGGTGTTGAGTAAAGAAGCCACTGCCCAACTATTTCTGCCATGGGAATGCTCTGGGATGACTTTTTCTAGAATTTTCTCTACAATCCCCAGTCAGATTCAATCCTTTTTCATATTCAATCTTGCTTTTGCCAGCTACTTCATCCATATAGAGTCTCCTTGCAGGGATATGGGTGGCATAGAATTTTAACGGATAAATGAACTAAATAAATAAATACTAAATGTGTTTCCATTCTGTTCAATCTTTGGAGCATTATTGCATTGATGGACAGATGTATAGATGGACAGAATCCCAAGCCACTTTACATACTTTATTTCCCAAATTTCAGTGAGATGTAAAACATTAAAAGGTGTCATTATAGACATCCCATAACATCAAGACAAAGAAGTCAGCCTGTGTTATACCACAAAATTAAAAAAAATCATAAATAGATTTTCTTCCTATTTTCATAGCTTCATAGGTATAATACTTTAGCAAGAGAAGTCATAGTAGTTTTAACCATTCTGTCATGTCCGACTCTTAGCAACTTTATAGTAAGTCCTCTCCATGCTTTAGCAAAAGAAAAGCCCAGGCTAAATAGACAGCTTGATCATATGTATTCAAAAGTAAAGCTATATAATATAAAAGTTTGTTGACCATTTTCTTGGTTATATATTGGTTAGTAATATATAACCAATATCCAGTATATCTTTAAAATAGTTGATTCATTGAATCTTTACCTTTTTTTGCCTTGATGCCTTTAATAATATAACTTATTATACTTGTTCCAGATGAGAGATTTGTAATGTATTTGATTCAATGAATAAAGCATGAAGTCCATAAAAAGAATGAAGTTCAGATTTTATTCTCTTAAATACTTTATATAATTATGGTGATTGTTATCTTGGATAAGAGTTCAAGAGTTTCCCATATACCTTTTTCATTTTTTCATTATTAATTTTCCGTGAAACATAACCAATAATATAATAAATTGTTAATTATAATAATAAGCAATAATCAGAAAACAATACAATTCTCTAATCAAGGAACTACCAAGCAGAAAACCAAAGCCCCACCAACTGTGGCAGGGCAAGCTATTGTGTAGAAACAAGAAGCAAACCCCACACTCACTAGCACTGATTATATTACCTACTTGTGTAAATAAATGTTTGCATACAAACAAGCAAGCTCAGAGCACACAAAGGACTCCATAGCATAAATAATAGTGTGACTATGTACATGCTTTAGAGTATTTCAAACAACAAATCCATTTAGAGAATATCTATAAGCAACATTATTTAACTCTTTTTGCATCTGCTTTATAAAACATAGACATTTTAATAAAGTCATATATTTCAATACCATCTAGGAAAAAAATGAAAAGACTTATAGTAGTTGATAATGTTATTGGAACAGCATCTGAAATAAATACTCTCATTATATTTATTAATGGATTCAATTATGGTCTGAGACACCAGAAAATACACTTGTAGACAACAACTCTGATGTGGCACTGAGAAAAAGAAAGTATATTAGTGCTGCAGGAAATTGAAAATTAATGTACAACATATATATTTGCAATACTTTGGTTGTTCAAGAATTAGGTGGGTAATATTAATAATGGACCCCAAAATCTCCATCCATACTTAACTATCTAACGCACGAAATATTAATATTCCCAAGGTGCTCATGAGTGAAGTGAAATTGTGTTATTCAGTTATGGCAATGCTTAAGAATAGAGAAAAAAATAAATGCCCTCTCCATCTCTCTCTCTCTCTCTCTCTCTCTCTCTCTCTCTCTCTCTCTCTCTCTCTCTCTCTCTCTCTGTGTCTGTCTGTCTGTCTGTCTGTCTGTCTGTCTGTCTCTTCCCTCTCTTTGTCGTTCTCTACCTAATATTTATGTAGATTTTTATATTTTTACAGGAAATCACTGCAATTCATCCAGAAACAATTGACTACTCCAACTTCAATGCCAGCAAAATAACCCGTTTCATCACCCATGGATTCATAGACCAGGGGGAAGAGAGGTGGCTATCAGATATGTGCAAGGTACAGCAAACTAAAACATTTATATTATGCCTTCGTTTGGAAACCTCTTAATACCCAGACAGGTAACTAGGAAAAGCATCACTTCTGTGTGACACAGATGTGCCTGCTGGAACAATTGAAGAAAAGAAAATACAAGCAGACCTCATTTAGCTATATCACTGAGATCTGAAACTCCATTGTTAATCAATGCAGTCATTTTAAAAAAATTGCTTAGCAATGGCAGTTCCAAAAGTACAAAGTCTGATCCTAACTACCACTAGTTCGTTGCCATCGTAAATTCAGATGGTCACTGAACAAGGGTTGTTAAATGAGGACCACCTCTGAGAACTCACAGTTAAGAGTGAATTTCAGAATTGAAATCATACTAGGTTGTCCTGATCCTTTAATTCCTAAAACTTAAAATAATATCCACATAATATTCACACAAGGAGCTAGAGATTTCTGTTAAGAAAAACTCCAATATGTGGCTTTACTTCCTTACACAATATGACAAGAGGATCCCACCAAATTTTGCAATGTGAAATGCTTCTGCTCAGAGTTCCAAGAAGTCGGCCATAATATTTCTCAGGATACTCTGTTCTAAAGGTGCCCAATCAACTTTGACTGGACTTCAACTCCCAGAATTCTTAAAGTGGCCAAGGTTGAATATCCCTGCTCTACTCCATCCTTTTTTCTTAGCTTCTCCAAGATCCTTTCAATATTATTTATGTCCCGTTATTTATGGGACCGCCTTCTGCCGCCAATAGCCTCCCACAGGCCAGTACGCTCCCACAGAAAGGGTCTCCATCAGGTGCCACCAGCCAATGTCAGCTGGCGACTCCCAGGGGGAGAGCCTTCTCTGTGGCAGCTCCTGCCCTCTGGAACGATCTACCCCCAGAGATACACACAATCCCAGACCTCCGGGCCTTCTGCAGGGCCCTGAAAACACATCTGTTCCGTTCAGCCGACTTGGCCTAACCCTTTTTTGAAATGTTTTAATTGGTCTTAAATTTGTTTTTGTGGGTTCTTAAATTTTCAGCCAAAT
>JANHZT010003008.1:61918-80814 GCA_032468215.1 Stegonotus admiraltiensis
AAGCTGTCTTAGGAATTCTGGCAGTTGAAGTCCACAGGGTGTGAAAGAGCCAAGTTTGCCTACCACTGGCCTAGGAAAAAATCATCTTCTTTGAGAAATTGCTAAGAACAAGAAAATGCTAAGTTCCATTCTCTTTGCGTTCAGCTCTTTCCACATTCTTAGTCCAGGAATGAATTAACTGAAAAACCGTCAAGCTAGAAACATGGGCAAGTTAGTTTGAATTGTAGATAGTTCTTCAATAATCACCTAACACTTTTGGCACTCTTTTTGAAAAGGGGTTGTAGGCTTCATTAAACACTTAAGTTAAGTGTCATGTTATATTTTTTTTGTCAAGATCCAAGGCAAGAATGCCATAATTCAGCTCTGCAGAGATCTGGATTCAAAGATTAAAATGTGATTTGGAACATGCATGGATTTGGATAGGCATTTTGCATCAATTTGGAACATTACAAACCAAGTGCCTCTTTTCCAGAATCAACTGTACAGGGCAGCCACACCAACATATAAGAAATTGGAAATGATTTAAGGTATCTAGGTGCCATGTGCAGGCTTACAATGCACAGCTCTAATATATAATATGGCTTTGTTTGCATTAATAGCAAGTAAACATTGTCACAGCTGGACAAAACGTAAAGTTGCTGATGAGAGATATTCTCAATTGATAGAGATGAAGAATAAACAAGGTTTAGAAAAGATGAATTATGCTGAATTTTGAACTTTCAGGATACATTTAAAGTTTGTATAGCTGGAAAGGGAGAGTGTTTAATAATCTGATTATGTTTTTTAAAAAAAATAAATACACAAATATATATCTCATGTAACATGGCATAAAATTTATTGTCTTGAACAAGGAAAATTACTACTCATTTAGTAGTACAAAGGACAGGGAAAGAAAAAGACAGTATAATTAGCAACGAACGTAAAGAAAATGAATAGGATTAAATATTTTCCTCTCTATATGTTTTTATTAGGGCAGCTGCTTCCCCTGTCCAGCAGGTGGATGTCCTCCTATGGGTCATTATGCAGATCGATTTAAAGACAATATCACTTCTGAATTTACTAAGCTTTATTTGAACACTGGAGAAGCTAAAAATTTTAGCCGTAAGTGCGGGGCTGGGAATTGGAGACTATTAATGTTTGTCTTCTTGCAACTGTGCATGTTGGTGTTTGCATATACTTGTGTATACACAAAAACACACAAGTACTTTTACCACTGTGAGAGGAGAAAACCATATTACCTCCCAGATACATAACCAAGATTGGTTTGGATAAAAATGGAGGGGGGGGGGAGAGAGAGAGAGAGAGAGAGAGAGAGAGAGAGAGAGAGAGAGAGAGAGAGAGAGAGAGAGAGACTGACAGACAGACAGACAGAGAATTTGGGTGGCCACTCCTGTTCCTGGGAGAGAAGATGAATGTCTAACATTAGCTCTTCCCTAAAAGGAATGAAAGCTAGCCACATTATATGGTTTTTTCTGCAGATTAGATCACTAAACATCAGGTAGGAAGTCCCAAAGTTGCTTTTTTAAGGTGCAACTGGACTTTCTTGTTTTTCTTTGAAGACGTTTTGCTTCTCATCCAAGAAGCTTCCTCAGCTCTGACTGGATGGTGGGGAATGGAAGGATTTATATTGCTTGCAGGCAACTGGTCATTTGCATTCTTTTAGAGCGTCATTGAGGCCACTTGGAGGTTTATCTGTGTCCTCTGGGGTCATCTTAGTGATGCAAATGGACGTGGAGCCTTCAAGAACTTGGAACTTTCAGCAGTTCCAAGAAGGCTCCACATCCATTTGCACTACTCAGGTGACCCTGAGGACACAGATAAATCTCCAAGTGTTCTCAACAATTCTCTTAAAGAATACAAATGGCTAACTGTCTGCAAGGAATGTAAATCCTTCCATTCCTCATCATCCAGTCAGACCTGAAAAAGCTCCTTGGATAAGAAGCCAAATGTTTAAACAAACAAACAAACACAGAAAGTCCAGTTGCTTCTTGACCACAGTCACGGCTTGGATGACTGAGAATGTTCATAGACATCAGTTAGGAAGCTATCAGATGTATCAGTAAGAAGCAGTTATAGATGAAGTTCTGAATATCTGCTTATGCAATTACTATAGGAGGTAGAATTGGGGTGATGCTCTATGCCTCTTACAGAGGCATGAAGCAAAATTAGGGAAGCTGCCCCCCACTCTAGCCTAAGCTTCACTGAAAAAATGAATGCAAACAGTGCTCAGGAGCCTGTCTTTTAACTTCGTAAGAGACCACAAGGCTGAGCAAAAACCTATCAGCCACATGGAACAACATACAGGCTCTGATTTTAATCTTCAGTTACTGTATCTACATTTTTACCTTCAACGGGTTTTGCAATGACACTATCTGAAATTGAAGAGAGGAGGAGGATCGGGGGGGAGAGGAGGAGAATATGATGTGACAACTGATATTATATTACAGCTTCTCTACCTCCACGCTACATTGAAGCTATTTTGTGACTTTACTTGTGGGGAATCTAGATTATGAACAGATTTCATACATTTTGGATATGACATGTAGTAAAATACATGAATACATGAATAAAATACATGGAAAACTATTTTTGTTGCATGTGAATAATAAAATAGGGTATTCCCTCCTGATTAAAGCTAGTTGATGCTTTGGGTCTTCAAAGTGCAGCTTATTTTGTGAGTTTATTATAAACAGTCAATTTTATTAGTACTAGAAACTTGCTTGACTAAACCCAAATTCTCACAAATGGTGGCGTGTAGGTTGGAGATACAAGTCATCAGTCACACTGTCTGGAAGAAGCAGCGTCTGGGGAAACATAAAAATTGCCCTGTATGGGAGTGGAGGGAACACAAGGCAATATGAAATTTTCAAGTAAGTTTTGAGAATTACCATATCTAAATGTAGAATTTTATACTTGTTATTTTTGTTTGTTTGTTTGCTTTGATTTATATGCCGCCCTTCTCCGGAGACTCAGGGCGGCTTACAATGCGTTAAGCAATTTTCACTTTTCTGATGTTCTTTCCTCATCTGAGAGGTGTATCTAAACTACTTCTTTTAAAAATAAGATAAAGAACAATATGCACATTTTTTTAACACCACAGAATATTTTAAAATAGTTCCCTATCTTCAACAATTTTTTGGAGGATAGTTTATTCATTACTCAAATTTAGATTCAATATACTGTATTATAATCCAACCTTTAGCAAGAAAGCAAACTGCATTTAGCTAAGTATAGTAGCACAACAAAAACAAAATGCAAGTATGTGGTCCACAATTTTCTGCTATAATAATACCCTGACTGCGTACATTTACTTCTCTAAAGAAGGAAACTGATAAAAACAATAAATAATCCTAATCTATATTTTCACTATAGATACAGGTAGTCTTCGTTTAGTGATCACAATCAGGGCTGGCAACTTGGTTGTTAAGCAAAGTGGTCGCTAAGTAAAACCATGATTATGCTTGAGATCTTCAGCTTTTCTTTTCTTTTTTCTTTTTTCTTTAGAGACCTGTGAAGGTTGTAAATGCAAGGATTGATCCTAAAACTACTTTTTCATCCCTATCATAACTGTGAATGGCTATTAAATGAAGACTACCTGTAGTTTAATGTAAAATGCTTTCAGACAATATTTTCACTTATTGTCTATTGATGACTTTCCTATATTAACTTAATGCTTCTTCTTTTTAAAAAATCAAATATTTATTTCAGTTGCAAACATGTATAAAATAACAGAATGAAATTACAACCATTTCAATAGTAGCAATGAAATTTTAAAAATTCTAAAATCTGGTGCTACTCACCTGATTCTAAATTATTAAAGCCCTAAGAACAAAACATGTTCTTAACATTAAGACCAAGAAGTGATATATGACGAAATTTATTATTAGCTGGCAATCTAGAAGTATCTCTCAAAGAAATCAACAAAACATATTGGAATCAAAAGTTAAAATTGGATTCTCCATCTTGCCAGATAATAAAAATAGAATCTGGATTCTGATTTATCCATGTACTATATAGAATTATACATGTCAAATTTGTTCTAGATTTCATTTTTTAAAAAATATTCAAATGATGTGTAGAGCCCTTATAAGATTAACCCTGCCATAAATTGTCCTTTCAACAAGTTGAGATTACAGCTGCCATAATTTCTGGTTGGAAATTATAGGAAGTGTAATTCAATTGATCTTCAATTATTTGAGGATTTCTCTCAAAAATTATTTTAAGCACATTGCATTTTTATTTTAGTCTCTTCATGTTTATGACTGTCATTTTCTCTGGAGGATTTTTAAATTTACATTTCCCAAATTATTATGCTTTTAAATTTCCACTTGTCATTTGCTGTGACTGTTTGGATTACAAGCTGTATTATAATTAGACAAATATGTCACTTGCTACTTCACTAATATTTAGCTGAGCCAATAACATGTTATAGTACCAGAAAGTAGGTTTACTAGCTGGGATGTATTAAATGGTTATGACAAGTAATTATTTCCATTTAGATTGCATTTAATCTGACTCTTGCAGGTTATCAAGGGGGAAAACCGTACTGCAATATATTCATATGCAAATCTATATACTACTAAATAAATTTTTGAATCCTGTATTCTTTCAGATGTTCTTCTTTCAGTTGTACTAAATTTTATACAAGCCATTTGGGCCATCATCGTTTTGGTAAACTTCACAGAAACTATAACCTCAGTAGATAGGTCAACTAAGAAAAGGTCTTGGTTAAAGTAAATATCTCATACAAAGCATAGAATATTAATACTAAGGAAAATTGAAAATATACCATATATATATTGTGGATTTAGAAACTGATGTCTCAAAAATAACTTACATTTAAAAAAGTAGGGCAATGATATCATTAACTCAACTTTTCCCAAACTGGGAGTAGCAAAGATCCAGGTGCAGACTGGAATAAAATAGATCCATGTATGTATAAATATAAAAAAGTAATGAAATGACTTTATCTGTTTTATGTTGTTTTATTTTTAAGGGGGAGGCTCAGACCTGGTGAGATTCATACCAATCAAATAGATGTAGAACTTAAGGTTGGAACCATTACTAAGGTTAAATTTCTTTGGAACAACATTATCATAAACCCAACTTTGCCCCGACTAGGAGCAACAAAGATTACAGTACAAGATGGAGAAACTGGGAATGTGTATGTATACCCTCACTAGTTCAAGAACAAGTAATAAAAGAAGCATACTTACTAATTACAAATTAAACTTACAAAATGTATGTCCTACCAGTACATATGTGGGCCTTACAGGTTTACATAATAGCTTGTATGTTTTTATACAGTTCGTACCAAATTATTCTAAATTGTCCTAATTTAGTAGGACAAACATGGTTGAAACTCTCAGCTATCATGATGGACACTAATTTACACTGGTTTAAAAAGAACACTCTACAAATTCATTGAGAGAAGGGTGATCAGTGACTATTAGGTTTGATTATTGCACAACTCCTATATAATAAGCAGAATATTATAAATAGCTTATTCTATACAAGAACTGCAAAAAAAAGTCACAAATGCATCTGTTTGACCACAGAGTTGAAAAGAATGCTAAAGTAAATTGGCCCTTAGCCAGATTCAGCATATATCTTATCATCTTACAAAAAGCTGTATGTATCTGGATATAGATGCACAGGTGTGTTATCTAGCTCAATCAATTTCTCGTGAAATTCCTTCTCTCTGTCAAGGAAAAGTTGGATGCCCAGTAGGTTCAAGTAGAATGGAGAGTTCATGATTTCTAGGAGCAGGGCTCAGCTTCAATTCCACACTATCTCACTGTTCATTGCTTATGTTCTCACTGCCCCCCCAGTTTTACCCATTGGCTAGCTGTACCAGCTGCTTTTTCTGCAGCCATGATGCCTACTGGCATGTATATGATTTGGGAATGAGGCTCATCTCACTGGAGAATGAGAGTCTAACATTCTGCGATAAGGAAGAGGAGGAGGTGCCAGGAATTGGTTATTGCCATTAGACCCAGCTTTTGCCTAATTTGGATACTTAAATGAATGGTCCTTCCTCACTGTGTTCCTCAGAGCTAATTTCCTTTACACTGAGTTAGACAAAGTTGTATGTAAAGGAGACACACTGAAAACCATGGGGAAAAAGTCAAGTCTATATTAGGTCTTGTTGATCCGAATCCTAACATAGTTGATCTTGATAAAAGTTCTTTTGTTGAATTGTGTGAATCGAGTGCCTTGGGTGTGTGAGAAGATTGTAACAGAGTTTGAACCCGTGACAGAATTTGATGGGGGATCAGCAAAAAAGCAGGCACAACCGTCTGATTGATTACAATCCATTTTAAGTACAGAGTTTTACTTCTACATCGATGGGCACAGAGTTGTAGCCACAAATATCTTCTTTGAATATTAAAAATCGGCAATTTTTCTTACTCTTACTTACTTTTCTTTCTTTTATAATTTTGTACTAAGTACAAAAGTTATTAAAACAAAGGTACAAAACTAATCGTATATCATTTTATTGTATACCATATAAAATGCCTCAAACATGTTTTTGAATTAATTATATTTTTTGAGACTCGATGATACAAAATTTCTAAAGTTCATGCTAATGCAACAGTGATATCAAAATGTATACATTAATGCTTGCTTTTTTTAAACTTTCCAGATTCCATTTCTGTGGCAGTGAAACTGTAAGAGAAGATGTGCTGCAAACACTCACACCATGCTGATCTTGAAATGCAGAAAGCTTTTGTGCAACTCTTAATAATAATAAAAAAAAACTCAAGCACCTTATATATTCTTATGCCAAAGTGATGGTGCAAGGGGACTTTAATTTTAAAGGTATAGGAGCTCTTTTCCTTCACTGCCTTTGCTTCCATTATGCCAAAGGATACAGTTGTTGTCACCCTAGTAAGAAAATGACATGCAAAACCTTAAGAGCATTGGTGCTTCTGTATCCAAGTAAAATTAGAGATTATCCAGATATTTTGTCAGCATATGGGACTGGTCCGAATTATTATATTGCATTAGACAAAGACAAAAGACTCACTGAGTCCTGGATAAAAGTGAAGTGAACTTGCAATTGCACCTTTGCTTAATAGTGATGAAAGAAGAGCATCCATCACTGTATCTAAAGGGTGAAAGGAAAGTAATAGCTAAGGGGGTTCAAAGTAGGCCACCTCTTAATCTTATTTCTAAAATAAGGTCCTCGGGTTCAGTGCTAGCTCTGTGCACCCAGACCAAAGACAACTTGCATGATAAAAAGTATGTGATATGTACTTAGAATGTTATGCTTTTCTTTTTCCATGGACTTAAACATTTCTTGGCTGTATGAGAAAAAATATATATAATCAGCAATACTAATCTCAGACCATTGTCTTATTTGGAAAAGTTATTCTTACTGGATATTTGGATATAAATTGCACACGAATCTATCCTGGTGTGGTTCCAAGTTCTACCTCTTCTGACAACTTGCCACAGCCAATTCACCCTGGCCAATTCACCCTGGGCAATTCACC
Source organism: Stegonotus admiraltiensis (assembly GCA_032468215.1). Classification (NCBI taxonomy): domain Eukaryota; kingdom Metazoa; phylum Chordata; class Lepidosauria; order Squamata; family Colubridae; genus Stegonotus; species Stegonotus admiraltiensis. The sequence continues at coordinate 69,418 of JANHZT010003008.1, forward strand.
ACGGCCAACTTACCACAGGACAACTCACCCTGGCCAACTAGCTGTGGAACAATTCAACAATTCAATTTAATTATTTAAAATGACTAAAAAAATATTTGAATTTTTGTCAATCCCATTTGATTTTGTCCCTCCTTTGGCATCCTTTCTTTAATAATTATATTCCACCATTTCTTCAATAATAGTGTAACTCTTGTTCTGAGACAAATAGTCCCATGGCAAGTTGGCCATGGCAAGTTATCCTGCAGCCAGTTGGATGTGGCGAGTTGGCCATGGCAAGTTGGCTGCAGCAAGTTGTCCCATTCCACAGCTAACTTGAATGTACACCTTGCTAATCTTGGCCTTTAATTTCCAAACAGTCTTTTGTTTTGGTAATGGAATCAAGTAAAAAAAATTAAAAGATAATGTTCTGTTCTAGGAAGGATTTGAAACTGGAAGAGGTAAGCAACTTCTTGCTTGCTCCATGCTTACAACTACTTTGTATGACTATTCACCACATCAGTGCATTCATAGTTAACAATGGGTTTCCATCAAACACCCTCTTTTAATAATGAAGTGAAGCACCAATCACTTTGTTGGGTAGTGTTTAAGCAAACTACATTTCACAGCTATCCCATCAAATGCAAAGTTAAATGAACACCAAATTATTGTCCATTTTCCTGGCTTTCAGTGCTAATGGACATATTTTTGTGGCCTTTTTCAACGCTTACAGTTTTAAAATAGTAGCAACAAAGAGAACTGCTGTTTGAAATGCAAGTGGCTGTAAACCATATATTATTTGTAAATACAGCATATTCTGAAATCATTCATTTCAGTGTCTCACTAAGGCCTAATTGGTATATATTTTGGTTGACATATATTGTTCTCTTGTAAAGGTGTCAACTTCCTCAATAACAAAAGGACTGCAGTTTGTGATATATAAATTAGGCTCCTCGCCATATAATCAGGCCTATCAATTAGGATGCTATTTGCAACAAAATATGCTCAAAGTGCATGTAAGATTGATGGGTCTTTTCAGACGTTAACACTGTACTATTCATAGCAAAGTTTGTGATCAGCATCGTATCAATTAAGAGACATTTGACTTGTGAAACTGATGTAGCCTGTTCAATAGAGTTTGGCAGAAAAATGCAGCTTTTGCTATCAACATTTGAAAACACCCTGACACTTCTATAATGAAACACAGCACTGGGGTAGTTTAGACCAAAATCTGTAATGCATCTCCTTGGTGCAGGGCTATATTCGCTAGGATTTAATATCCTAGGACTAGCAAAGGGGAACAAAAAAGAAAAGAAAACCTTCTATTAACAAAGGACTTTTCCGTCTCTCCAGTGCTAGGTAAAATCATATCAAACAGGTTATTAATTTTGACAATATGATCTAAAAGTAAACTTTCCATCACCTTTAAACCAAGTAAACATTGAAACTGTTTTAGTCCCTCATAGCAAGCTGAAAATGGTTATAAGCTTTTTCCTTCCATCACACACAAGCTGATGAAGGCAGGAAATTTATTATTAGCTTTTGGTTTCCCATTTGTGAATTTTGGTCACATGACCATGTGGATGCTGAATGGTGTGATGGTGTGAAAAAGATCATAAGTCACTTTTTCAATGCCATTGTAACTTTGGTCGGTCACTAAATGAACTGTTATAACTCAAGGATTACCTGTAATTCTGCTTTAATATTAGTTTGTTCCCAAGCTCTAAATTGAAACCATAAATTATGGTTAAGAGCTTTGTTTGTTCAGTGGGTAGGGAAACATAGTCAAATCCCCTATTTCTAAGCCATTTATTAAGTTATCATATGTGCATCCAAATACAGCCTGTACTCTGGTGAGCCTGCTTTATCTCTATTCTTTTTGCATTGATTTTCCCTTGCTGAACATTTGAGTGATGATCTCTTAAAATGATGTGTTGATTTACACATTCCTCAATACTATATTATCCATTTCCAGGTGGGAGATCCTGACTGGACCATTTCTTTTATGTAGAAAATGGTGGTCAATGAGTAAGTGAAAATTACAGGCTAAAATTACAGATAGTGCTCAACTTACAAGCTTGTTTAGTAATTGTTCAAAGTTATGGCATTTTTAAAAAGTGACTTACGAACCATTTTTCAGTTACGACCTTTCCAGTATCCCCATAATCATGTGATCAAAATTCAGATGCTTGGCAACTGGTTCATACTTATGACCATTGCTGTGTCCCAGGATCATGGGATCACCTTTTGTGACCTTCTGACAAGCAAAGTCCATGGGGAAGCCAGATTCATTTATCATGAATTATTATTAAATATAATTAATAATTAATAATAAATTAATAATTATTAATTTAATTATTATTAAATTATTAAAATCATTATTTAGTTACTAACTTACCAACTGCAGTGATTTACTTAACAACTGAAGACAAGAAAGGTCATAAAATGAGGCACAATTTACTTTAACAAACAGAAATTTTGGACTCATTTGTAGTCGTAACTCGAGACCTACCTGTAGTCTTCTCAGCTTGGCAGCAATTTCTTTGGGAGGTTTTTTCTTTTTTTTAATTTGCAGAATGCAACTCCAAACTTCTCACATGTAATCTAGTATTTCAACCTATTTGAACCACTCAGCAGGACTTCTCTCACAGACAAACCCCTCTTTCTGAGGAAGACAGACTGAAGTAGTCCCAGTGTGGGTCTTACCTATGCTTCAAAGGAGCTCTACCTGTCTTCTGAGAAGGGATTTGAAGGGTGCATTTGTAATGCAAAACACTGTTAATAATTATAGTTTGCAGTATAGCAGATGCCATCTAATCTACCTCCCTTTTCTGACGGCAGACCATATAAATTATAGGCTGAGGAGGAAAATTTAAGTGTAAAGGTTAACAGTTTAACTGAAATATTCAGAAACTGAAATGCTCGACAAGGTACCATGCAATCAAATGCAAAGGGGGGGGGACCTTCCAGAGTGTAATTAAGTTAGGCACTTATTTATTATTATGCTAACATCTCTTCACAAAACTTTTAACACAATTTTTCCTCACCCCTGGTGCTCTCCAAGCAAGTCAAATACAATTCCCTCTCCAAATCAAAACACTCTGCTTGGGGATCACTGGCATTTGGAATGACTTCAGTCACCCTGAGGGCACAAGATTGGAGAATGTTGCTTTATCACCCCATATATCACCCCAAAAGACGTGTGGACTTTAGTAGACTTTGCTAGTAGGGGGAGGCTACTGCTAAGACTTCTGTGAATTTGGGCCCACATACTGAGGGCGCTTGGATTGGAGAAGCTGGTAAATTGGTGATTGGCAGGGACTGACTGTTTATCTAACAAGCAGTTTTACTATATCAACCCTTTTAAGTGAAGTTGGGGGAAACAGAGACCTAGATTTTGTGTGTGTGCACAAAATAAGCTTTCAGTCTGGTCTATAGACCTATCTGGAATGCATCAGCATGTGCTTTGCATGTATTGCCCATGTTATGTCTAAGTATGATTGGTGAACATCGCAGTGTTAAAAATCAAAGGAATGTCTAAGTCTGAAATCCGCTGACCATTATGTAGAAGGAATGCTGGCAGAAATTGTAGGGTCAACTGTAGAATAGTAATTAACTAGATAACTTTAATAAGTACATAAATATTTCATATATTGCACTTTAAACAAACAGCATGACATAATTATTTGATCTCTATCAACACAGAAAAGTACTTTCAAATGGAAAAATATTATATAAACTGCTCAAATATTAAAGTAGTTATATTAAAAATAGCCCCTGCTCAATATTTATTCCTTAGTAGCAAAACACCCAATAAGTGCTTTGTCTATGACAAAATTCAACAGCAAGATAATAAACTATTTCTTTAAATATAGATTTTTTTTTCTCAAAATGCAGTAACTCTGGAACAATTGTCTGTGTAGGTAACTTCACCGTGTCTTTTTTGTTAAGCATAAATAAATAAATATAAATACAATTATGGAGAACTTTTAAGAGCAAAATCAGTCCCACTGAAATGTCTGGTAAACAATGAACGAACAAACACCTCTCAACTTCTGCTTTAAACTCACAATTGTTCTCTTTTAAAACAGATTGAAATTTCATTGTATGTGAAGGTAACTTTCTTTCCTCTTGGTTTCCAGTGACCATGGCTGCTACCAGAAAAACTGGGACAATACTCTTGTCAATTATTTTAAAAACAACTCTCAATATTTTACTCTTTATTTCAAAACTTCAACTAATCTATTTGGAAGTGGTAGCTATCTCATCTTTGCAGAACGTCATCTCAGTGTTTGAAATCTCTTTTGAATTCCTTACTTGTTGACACCTTATAGTTTTTATGCTTCCTTAAACCCAAAGACAACTGCGTTTTCTACATATATCCTCAAAGCCTCTTCTTCATCGAAGATGCCCCTGAAATCATTCATTTCCTCCAACTTATGTTGGTGACTTCTCAGTCTACAGTTTATGTCATGTTATGGTTCTCTCCTAACACAAAAACTCTTTTACAAACAGGTAAGAAATACTACATATGTTTAAATACTTGTACACTTCCACATGATTGGTCAGAGAGAAAGTTTTTGAATAGCCCCATTCCATACATTAATGTTCTTTTAATCATCTAATGATACAGTTCAAATATTATGCAATTAAGGTTTCCTTCTGTTCTTTGATGTGCTCTTGACCTTTTTCCATTTTGCGTTTCTTACTAAGATAAGCACCATAGTTCACGTCTGTGTGCTTGCATACAGAGCAACTTCTACATATATTTCCAAATGTTCTTCCAAGGCCAGAGCGTTCGTCTGCAAAACACACATACTTTGTTTAATATATTTTACAACATATGGTCTTTAATTTTCTTCTTCTCTAGGGTGGACACTCTTGGCTGGCAAAATGGCTGGATTAACACATTAACTGTTACAACAAAAAGAAGGCAGTTATTACATCTCATCATGTTCTATAGCCATGTTTCTCAACCTCAGGACCTTTAAGATGGGTAAACTTCAGCATAATTGATGGTGAATACTCTTATGGTAGTGAAGTCCATACACCTTAAAACTCTGAGATTAAGAAGCACTGCTCTGTAGGAACTCCTTCGTAAAAGATTGGATTCTGTTTCAAATACATATTTTGGGGCCAAAAGACTTACAAGTACTGCACAGGCTTAGATTTTAGCTTTTCTAAAAGGACTGCATCTTCGCACTAAAAGAATGAAAGACATTCAAGTAGATGCAAACCTTCTTACCACAATTCCACAATAGTTTGAATTGGCTCTTTGTCAGTCAACAAGAGTGCTGATTTACCATCAGCTTGTCAGTACTTAGGAGCCCAGGGCTTGGCAGTGAAGGAAACAATAGCCTAGGGGTGTCAAACTCAAGGCCTGTGGGGTGCTTAGATCTGGCCTGTGGGGCTGCCCTGGAAACACTGAAGGACCGGGCACAGTGTCTCTGCCAGTGAAAATGGAACTGTGGCCCTCCTGAGCTCCATTTTTGGCTGAGATGGCCTCCTGCAACCCTCTGCCAGCAAAAACAGAGCTCAGGAGGGTCACGTGCAGCCCTCCTGAGCTCCATTTTTGCTGACAGAGCACTCAGGTCACTACAGGCGCCCCCGACATGAGTAACATCGAGCTAGCCATGCACCCACCCCCACCCCCCTGAAATCAAACACACCCCTGATGCGGCCCTCAATGAAATTGAGTTTGACACCCATGCAATAGACAATTAATAGGGACATGAAAGGAGCCCCCAATCAGGCATCCCACGGGCAATGTCACTGACTAATCCTTTCAACACAGAAGCGCCTTAGATGCTTCCAACACGAACATGTGCAACTATTTTGGCATCTCACTGCACAAATTAAATTATCAATTTGGAGTCTTCCTGATATTAAATGCCCCTTCATTTATATCTCATTTACATCTCCACAAGCTCAGCCAACAATCATTAGGGGAATGTAAACTGTTTATCAATTCTTTAGGGAAGACTGAAGAACAGAATACCAAAATTCTAATGTTAAAAACCATATTGATCCCTCCATATTGCTATGGGAGAGAGCATAGCAATATTCATTATGCTTTTCTTTGGTATCAGCTGCAACATACTAAACTCTGTATGGGTGTCTATGCTGCCAGATGAATTTCATAATCAATTTTGTTACTTATGAAATCTGAAGCTATAAAAACTAATTTATTTCTTGCAGAAACAGTTCTAATTTTATCATTCAAGCTAGCTAGTCTAGATTTTTTTCAATATATTCAGCCACTTATTTAGCCACTGGCAGAAATATTTCATCTGCTATTTTATACTCGTCTTGAGGAGTTGGAATATTGTCGCTTATTGTCATTGTTCTGCTTTAAGTTGAGCACACTTGAATGTTAAACATTCAGGTTACAAATTTAAATCAACTCCTTTAGCAACTTTGTGGTACAGCTGATAGACTGGGATGGGCAACTATGGCCCCTTTATGACCTGTGGACTTCCAATTCTGGGATCTGGGAATTCTAGGTATTGAAGTTCACAAGTCATGAGGGGCCACAGCTGCCCACCCCTATTGTAGACTGATGTTTTCTGCTGCATGCTGTCAGTTATTCACCTCTACTTTCCAGTTCTGATTTATACGTCTTGAAGCATAACTTCCCTCACCCATAACTCTGCCTTTGCTGGCTAGAATTATAGCATTCCTAAAGGCCAGAAGTGCTTTGGCACAGGGAAGAAGACTCATCATGCCTGTAACATCTTCAACCAAGTGATCTTTCCCTAATAGTCTCCTGCAGCTGCAGGAGAGGCATCTTAAAAAAGGCTGCAGTTACTTCAAGGAATTAGTAAATTTCATGGTTTCAAAGAATAAAATCTGAACCCTTACGTGGGATATGGCCAGTGTACTTGGGCATCATTCCTTCAGGCCTATAAAATCTCTGCTGTCGTGAATCTTTGGTTACAGGCACTTCTTTCCTAAAATAGAAAAGAATAGAATATATGTCAATACAGTAGCAGTTTTACAGTAGGTAGGTAGGCAGGCAGGCAGACAGACAGATATCCCTCTCCCTACCCCTCCTCTCTCCACCCTGTTGGGTCCTCTCCTATTTTTTCCTAATAGTTTTCTTCTTATACTAACTACTCTATCGTTTAAAAACAAAAATCCAAATTCATGGCAGACTATCATCCTTTAATCCTAGATTTTTAAGAGTTATCTGGCAGAAATAATCACCCACGCTGAGACAAAATAGCTTCACTCCTACTAAATTTCTTATCTTAATAATAAATAATAACAAACACTTGTTTGGCTAGGATTGGTTGCCAGAAATATTTGGCTTTCTTACTACAGCTGAGGCTGAGAGGCAGGATACTCTACATTGATTCCATTTATTTATTTGTTTGTTTTTGCCTTTGAGTCAGTCTTCTGGTGACCACCTGGACAGGTTCTTGAAAGTTTTCCTGGCAACATTTTTGGAAGTGGTCACCATTGCTTACCAAGAGAGAATGACTGCCCCAGAATTGGCCATCTGGGTTCATGCCAAATGTAGAAATGGGGCTAATAGTCCATTACAAAAGACCAGTCCATGGTCCATTTTAAGTTCATTTGTGGCTTTAAAGCCTCATTACATGCAATTTATATATTTATTAACATTATATTTCCAAACTTGATTCCTGATCCATTAACAAATACTGTTCTGTCAAAATGCTGTCAAGGCAGAGCAGTAATGGACACCCCTTAAACATCTCAAAGTGAACATACGTGGGATCTTTCCCAGCAGGATTGTCTCTACCCAAGTTTTTAAAATCTCGGTAGCAGTTTTCTGCCATCACATGATAGCGTACTCCATGACCAAATTCTGTGACCCTGGATCTAGGCACAAAGCCACCCCAGCCTGGTATTGGTGGTTCAAGGAGGCTTCTTTTGGTCTCCACAGGCCCTGCAAAATGACCAAAAAAGGTATTATTGAAAAGCTAAGGGAAGCTGACATGGATACCAAATGGTGTTGGTGGGGGATAAAAACCAGGTCTAACATTAACCGTAGTTGAAATACAGAAAGAAACTGATCCATCTTTTGGTTTATTCTCTAGCATTTCAGTAAATCTTCCCTTAAATAGCTTGCTAAGAGCCTACCATAGAGCAGGGGTGGCTCATCCTTACCCCCAACATCTACCCATGTGGTTTACAAGGCCCAATATTTTTCCAGACAGAGATGAAAAGCAGCAGATTAAAAATCACTTCCTAGATACCAAAAGGAAGAATAAATTTTGAAGGAATTCTAAGCTTTGCCTAACCTAAAATAATTCTTTAGAACAATCTTCCCAGTGCTCCAGTTCTCTGATCTCAAAGTCCCAGGATTTTCAGCAAAGGATAAGTTTTTGCACTGTAACCTGCAGGACCATCTCCTCTGAATTGAATCTCCCTGTGCTCTTCGGGCCAGGCAATAAATCTGTGAATTCTCTTTCCCCAAGATTCTAAAGGCACACAAGGCCAACAGTACTACATCTCCTGCACTCTCAAATGATATTCTCTATAAGGCCAGGTTGATTCCTATTCTCCTGTCATTCTGGAAAGCCATTAATGTTTTATCGATGTAAGCTGTCTAGCTTTGTTACAAGTGGCTGGCATACAACTTGCTATAAGGAAACATATATTGGTTGGAGAAATTTATGGAGGTGTCTACATATTTGAAAATTGCTAGCATAGGGAAGACTGCTGTAAAGTGTTAGGAAGATGACCTTGACAGAAATACACAGGAATTGTTACCTAGGGAAAAGGAGATGGAAAATTATTAAGATAACATTCAGAATTGGCTCAGGCAGAGACCTCCTGAATTCACTGGAGTATAAGAAAGAGGAGAAGGTATAGCACCATGATGGCGAACCTATGGCACGTGTACCACAGGTGGCACGCGAGCCGTCACCCCAGTGCAGTTCTGCTGCGCATGTGTGCGTGCCTCCCAACAGCCAGCTGGTTGTTGGGTCTCTGCTTCACATGCGGGGGGCGATTGCAGGGGTGGCATGCATACATTGGAGTGGGGCACATGGGGAGCATGTGCATGTGGTGGGGTCATGTGAGAAGCCATGCAAGCCACTGCCCCAGTTAAGCTACGCCGCGCATGCATACCTCCCACTGGCCAGCTGGTCATTGGGTCTCTGCCGTGCATGTGGGAGATGCATGCATATGTGGGGGGTGGGGCACATGCATGGGGGGGGCCATACACATTGTGTTTTGGGGATTTGGGCGCACGGTCCTGAAAAAGTTAGCCATCACTGGTATAGCACTATCAGACATGGAAGACTGTTATAACCAATCTCGAGAAAAGTAGTCTTACTCTTCCTATGTAGCTGACTATCTGGTCTGACCTACCTAGTGGAGCTAATATCTGCTAGACAATATTTAATCTCTTAGAACAATCTAAAAACTAAGGATACCTACTGACCACAGAGTATTCACTGACTGATGTTCTGATATCAGGAATTGTAGTAAACCTGATAGGAAAGGAATGAACTACTCTGAACAGAGAAACTGTTATGCCCCATTTATAAAAATCAAATACTATAAATAGTAGAACCTCAATTAGGGAAAATTGATTCTAAATTTGCAATGTAGCAATAGCATTTAGACTTAGACTTATATACCGCTTCACAGTGCTTTACAGCCTCTCTAAGCACTTTACAGAGTCAGCCTATTGCTCCCGACAATCTGGGTCCTCATATTACCAACTTCAGAAGGATGGAAGGCTGAGTCAACCTTGAGCCGGACAGGATCAAACTGCCAAACTGCAGTCAGCCAGCAGTCAGCAGAAATAGCTTGTAATACTTCATTCTAACCACTGCACCACAACGGCTCATGTACCTTTTCTAGTTCTCCAGCTGACATGAAGGACATTTTTAGAGGACATGAAGCAAGTTCACATAGAATCACAGAGAAAAGCCAATACATATGGCTCCCTATCTGAAATAGCACGGTTATTAGAGCCCTTTGCCATACTTTATGTTTCCAGTCTTGCACATAATTTAAAGAGGAAAAATAAAACATCAAAGGACTTGACACGGGAGAAATACTCCTCGTACCTCTCTCCCAATGAGAAAATTGTTATCCTATTCATCACTACAATTCATCAAGGACACATAGCCCATCCAATGTCTGCTTCAGTTGTGGGTAACAGCCATGAGCTCCCTTCAGTAGAGCAATAAAAAAAAACGCTACAGAATTTGGCATCTGTGATAAAACACTGACCTTTGCCATTCAGCCTTAAGCTTCAATATTTGGGAAAAAATAAAATGAACAAACAGCACTCTTTTTGTCACTATTTCTTGTAGTAAAAAGCTCTTTCCTATTTAAGCCTCCAGAATGCATTTCTAGTTGGAATGAATAAAGAAGGAAATACACCCAAAAGCCAAGAGCTCAAATGTGATTCCCACCCCCCATGCTCTCCTAGAAAGGAACCAGAAACAAAACAGTTTGGGAAATATGAGTACTTTGGGGGAGACAATCAATCTATTATATACTGAGAATATGCCAATCAGATACAGAGTAGATCAGGGATCTCCAACCTTGGCAACTTTAAGCCCGGCGGACTTCAACTCCCAGAATTCCCCAGCCAGCTTTGCGTCCTATTCTTCATCTTTTATTGCAAAGTCAAGATTACTTTATTCGCTCCTAGTACAAAAAATATTCCATTTGGCATGGTTATGCTTTTCAAAATTTAGACTGACTTGTAACTCTTGAAGACTCTAGGTGTCCAAATCACAAAATACAACTGAATCAAATATGCCCAGAGAATGCCTAATCTGTATTTTGCAGAGTAACTCAAATACTATGGAAGTTTATTTTGCTTTTTGCTTTTTTTAGCTTTTTCATTTCTACCAAGTTGCATCTTCTAAGGGTTAGCCTATTTTTAAAATGAGAATATTTCTTCTCCTGTTTGACCTCATTCTTCAAGTGACAATAATTTTAATATCATTGAGTCCATGTTTCACTATTTAAATATTCATAAGTCCAAAATATAATAAGTCCAAACTTAAATATAATAAGTCCAAACTTATTATATATTACTTACTTTTACTGTAGCTTGCTTGATTTGTATCACATCTTAAATATTCAATACTGCCAGATCTGTTTGCAAATCTAAACATAAGCTATGCTAGAAGTTTTTCAGAGAGGAGTCCTTTGTTAAGACTCCCAACAGCCTTTTGGCCCATTTCCACAACAACCAAATAATCTGGATTCTGCTGTACTCAATAATCAAAACAACTAAAGATGCAATTATTTGTCAATAATGCTAGAGTGCAATGGCAATTAAAGGGAATTATATGCATTCAAGTTATTATTTATTTATTTGATTTATTTATTTGATTTATAGACGGCCGTTCTCCAAAATAGGACTCAAGGCGGTGTACAGTTAGAACAGGAAGCAAATACAAATTAATCAATTTCAAGGAT
>JANHZT010003008.1:83038-100831 GCA_032468215.1 Stegonotus admiraltiensis
GCCAGCAAAGCAAAACTGGCTGAGGAATTCTGGGAGTTGAAGTCCACCAGGCTTAAAGTTGCCAAGGTTGGAGACCTCTGGGCTAAAGCACATAAAAGACTTCAGTATTGTAGCTAAATCATGACACATACAAAGTAGCAATGAGAATTTTCAGTTTGAGAAGTTACAATAACTCCAGATCCATTCCAATCATCTATGACTAGATCATGGCTAGCTAACAGCTCTGCCTCTCAGTGGATAGTGAAATTGGGATCTAATTATAGTATCGGTCCCATTAGGTATATATATATATATATGATATGATTTTGGCCTTACAGTCATCAGCATAAGTATCAACAAAATCCACTTCTACTTTTTCCACCTGTCACACTTAGCTAGGCTCAGACAGCTGTTTAAAAGGTAGAGTTATTTTTAAGGAATTTAAACATATTAAACAGGTACCTTGAGATTTTGTAAAGGACATCCTTTTCACCACTTTCAATTAGCCAATGCCAACCCTATTTATTCTAATGAGATTATAACATTTCCCACCAGTCTGTTGGCTTTTCATGTATCCACTGAGTCCAAAAAGAGTTGCTTTCTCTTGCCTTACATTGATCATTATGACATTTTATATCATGCCTGATTGCTAAAAAAACATAACAATGGTAAGGAAGCGGATGCTCACAGACATCTCTTTTGGCACATGAGAAGCTGTCATGCTTGAAGATAAAGTTTTGTTCTCTATATCAAAATGGTAGATTGATTATGTTCATAGCCCAGCCTCTATAACTCATAACCCATTGTTTCAGAGAGATTTGCTTACCGGATTCCACAATGCCTTCAACAATAGCAGAGTTTCTAATATATAGATAGTTCTCAATTTACAACAGTTCATTTAGTGACTGTTCAAAGTTACAATGGCACTGGAAAAAGTGACTTATGACCTTTTTTCACAGTTATGGCCTTTCTAGCATCCCCATGATCTTGTGATCAAAATTCTGATGTTTGGCAATTGGTTCATATTTATGACTCTTGCTGTGTCTCAGGGTCACGTGATTAAGCAAAGTCAATGGAGAAGCCAGATTCACTTAATAATCAGGTTACTAACTTATCAACTACAGCAGTGGTGGGTTTCAAAACATTTTTACTACCGGTTCTGTGGGTGTGGCTTGGTGGGTGTGGCTTAGCTTGGTGGGAATGGCTTGGTGGGCGTGGCAAGGGAAGGATACTGTAAAATCTCCATTCCCTCCCCATTCCAGGGGAAGGTTACTGCAAAATCCCCAGTTCTTCAGGATCAGCTGGGACTCGGGAGGCAGAGAATGGGGACGGGGCCAGTCAGAGGTGGTATTTACTGGTTCTCTGAACTCAAATTTTCTGCTACCAGTTCTCTGAACTACTCAAAATTTCCACTACCGGTTCTCCAGAACTGGTCAGAACCTGCTGAAACCCACCTCTGAACTACAGTGATTCACTTAACAACTGGCAAGAAAGGTCATAAAATGGGGCAAAATTCACTTAACAAATGTCTAACTTAACAAAATAAATTTTGGGCTCAATTGTGGTCTAGGACTAGCTGTACCGGAACAGTTCTTAAAAATTCAGGGAGATATCCAGAGATATACCTTGCCTTGAAAGTATCTCATGTTGAACTGTATAGCACAGTCAACACCAGCAGTTAACCACAGGAAATGTTTTATGACATTTTTTATTATGTCATAAATTACTTTATGATAATTCTGTCACAAATATTTTATAACATTTGCCAAAGTTCAATTCAAGTCACTGCTCCCATATTTTGGATACATTCTGTAGGTTAGCCATTTTTCTGGTACCTTAGTTGAAAAAGTTTTGCCTTTCGATAGACTCTTTTGCCCAGTTGAAGGTTACAAGGCACAAGAATTTCAGTTGTATATAGACAAAGTGCCGCTGGTTAAACATAACATCCTTTCCACAATGTGAGGCTTTCTTTTTAGCTTTAGAATGCTAATAAAAATTATAATCTTGTTATTGGTACACCAATATATTAAACAATAACAAAGCGATCAAGCTGAGAAAGTTGACCATTGGCTTCCCCTTTATCTGGACATTGAAATCCTTGTCAAGTTAGTGGCTGAGAAGTGGCCAAAGGTGTAAATTTTTTACCTGTGTATCCTGGTATCAACGGATGATATTCATCTACTTGCCGCCGAAATGCTGTCATGCTTTTTCCAGCTATGATGACAGAAAGCAAATGCTCAGTGTGGCATCCCCATATTTTAATTCCACTAAGCCTTTAAAAGGCCAGTTTACTTAAAATATATTGACTTCCAGTTTGTCAAACTCTTCAATCACTTCTGTATCTTAATGTCATGAAGACCATCCCCATGGATATAGGCACCAGTTATGAGAAATAAGCCTTCCAAAGCAGATTCAGAACAGTTCAGGAAGGACAGCAAATGTCAGGGATAAGAAAACCCTCCCTAGAACGATGGTAACAAGAACCTACTATCCTTCCTATAAAAGAAGTGTTTGTGCAATTTCTTAAGGACACGGGGACCCTCAAGTCAAGCTCGGTTCCTGTTGACTACATCCATGTTGCTTTTTTTGGCAGCACGACAGAAGTGATTTTTGCCTTTTTATAGGACATTTATTTTTCAACTGTCCAGTGAAACCAACAGCCCTGGGATTTCTAGAGAGCTGGGTTTATTTATTTTTTCTTCATCCAAGAAAACACAGATCCCTCAAGGATTAAGTTTATAAGAGCAGCCAAGGTTAGCTTAGGAGTCTGTAGAGATTCTCAGTCACGGTTATGGTTGTTCCGAAGGTCATGGTTGCGAAGGTCATAGTTGTTCCGAAGGTGCTTTTTCAGGAGGCAACTGGACTTTCTTGTTTTTTCTCTTGAAGAAAAAGTTTCGCTGTACTGGAAAAGTTCTTCCATACTGGGAATCCTTTCATTTCCCCACTATCCTGTGTGAGCTGAAGAAGCCAAACATCTTCAAAAGAAAAAAACAAGGAGTCCAGTTGCCTCCTGAAAAAGCACCTCCGGCTGAGCTTAGGAGCTACCCAGAACCAGCCCACAAAACAACAACCCAACTTTCCAGAGTTTGTTCTTATCTGGTAGTCCTTCCCTGCCTTTAAATGTGCCACACAGTGTTAACTAAAGGGTTGTAACATCACTTCTAGTAAGCAAACTCTCCTTGAGCTCACCATTCTAAAAGCCAACAAAGCTCTTCAGACCACCTACAATCACCCATCTCTCCCAATAGAAGCCCCTCAGCTTTTAATTGCCCAGCTTTCGTTGGCTTCTACAGCTTTCCCATAACTTTCATAGTGCGGAATATCAGAAGAGAGAAACGGTGAGAAAAAAATAAATAAATTAAAAATAATAAGAAGTCCACTCTCTAAGAAGCCATTCCCGCAAAAGCAAACTTGCGAGTCAGAGAAAGGAAAAGCGGCCAGAGAAAGCGAAACAACCAAACGCCTTCGGTTAAGAAGTGTTGTGAGCGGGAAAGCGGTAGTGGAATTCCCACCCCCCCTCCGTCCCCGGTTTCAGCTTTGCAAGGAACCCGCGAGGAATGAGGATGATGTTTACCACGGTAGTATGAATCTCTGCCAACCACGCCGCCCCTCCGCCGAGTCTCTCCCGCCCCTCCCAGAAGAGGTCAATATAGCCGGCCACCATCCCACGGCATTATGACCTCAGCCCGCACGAACTTTACAACCGGTGGGAGGGAGACTTCCGGAGTTTAATAATACTCGGGAACAGGCAGTGTAGCCGTAGTAGGGGGTGCGAGTAAAGGGATCGGGCAGCAAGAAAGAGGAAGAAATGCGCTTCTTTTCTTTCACTGGTGGTCAACTTTTCAAATCAACCGCTTGCTTTTGGGTGCTCCAACGATCTTGATCCTAAGCAAGGAGGAAAATGGGACTATTGTCTTTCGCAGACGTATTTAGTTGCCAATTTGAATCTGGAGTATTCAAATTCAAATATTACTCCGGTAAACTAAATTGCATCCCAGGTCGAGATTAAGGCAACGTTTCATTAAAAACTGAAACGGGAAGGATTCGGTTTTTTTCAAGAATAGAGTAGTTCCTCACGAGAGTATATATTCAACGTGACACTATCAGGCTGATGGGATTTTAGAGCCACGGTTCATGGCATGAAATCCACTTTTATTTGGAAAGATCATCAGATGATGCAGCAGCACGGATCATGATTGTAGGATGTTGCTTATTGGTAGCAAGGACCATTAAACATGGTGATTACTTCAGAGAAAGCATGTTGGATTTTGTCGCTCTAATTTGAAAAAACGTAATTTGCAGGATTGTTGGATATTGATTAGAAGAAATAATTTCCAAGGGAAGTCTTCTGGAGAGCAAAAATACTAAGGAAGAGCCATAGGCTTTGATTCTGGATTCAGGGTGGGCTTTTTCCCCCTTTTGTTTCTTATGTAAGATTATTTCACAGTATTTAGTATATTTCAAAAATAAATTTGGAATATCCAGTTGCAAATATGTAGTAATGAAATATTAGACAAAGCAGAACGGTGAAAAGTATCTGAAAAGACTTGCAAGCTTAAAGAATAATGTAAACTCCACTGAACAGAAAATAACTTTTACACAAGAAGCCTTAAAAAATCACACAAAACATGACTTCCAACATGATTTACTAATTTATTTGAAATTTTGAACAGCAGTGTTTTCAGATGTAAATGTAACAAACTCTAATCTTCAGAATTTAGTGGTGTTTAAGAATCTGGAACAAGGCAGGCAGTCAATGAAATCACACGGACCATTATTGTTTTTATAAACTTTTAGAAGCTATCCAAGCATAGATGTATACATTGGCCTTATGCTCCATAACCTACACAAAAGTACCCTGGATTTTTCCCCATAAATATTGCAATTTGCCATAATAATTACACAACCCTTGTTTGAAAAGTAGATTTTGTAACATATTGATATATTTGCTTATCCAAATAACCGAGATCTCTTTTAGCAAGCCCAGATTTGATTGACAAGTTTTCTAGTTTCCAGATTTCTTAAGATTTTGCCCTAACAGAAACTTCTACTGAAAGCAGAGAAATGTTGTTGCTCAGGGTGAAGATTTTTATCAGTAGAACAAGCTTTCCTTTTACAACATTTTTACTAAATTATTTTACTAAATAACTTCATTTATGTTTCTTCTTATATCCTGCCTTTTCTCCAGGAACTCAAGCACTTTGAGACTCCATTTTTCTCCCTCCTGACAACTCCATGAGATCAGCTGGACTGTGAGAAAGCATTTGGCCCAAAGTTACCCAACACATTTCTGTGGCTGAGAGTGGACTTGAACCTGTGTCTTTTCACAGTCAACATCTTGCCCGTTTGTAAGAAACCAGCATATCAGTGGTGGGTTGCTACCAGTTTGGCCCGGATCAGGCAAACTGGTAGCGGTGGTGGCGGGAGGCTCCACCCAGACATCTCTGTGCATGTGGAGAGGTATCACGCATGCACCCACAAGCAAACCAGTAGCGAACGAAATTGAAACCCACTACTGCAGCAGATGGTAGATACAGTTTATAATTTGGAAACTTCCAATTTCCTACTCGCATTTTGATGGTTTCTACCAACTTAAGACAGGATAAATTCTACCTATAAATATTTATTTACCATTTATTTTAAGTGTAACCTAGTGCTTCATTATAAAGCCTGAAGTTGTCACAGCATTACATATTCTATTTCTAAACTGTTCCATTAAACATCTATCCTATTTCCACTATGATTTTAGGAATGGGAGGGTGGAACCTGAGTGGCAGAGAGAACATCCAGCAAAATTATGCTCAGTTTAGGGCGGAGGTGACAGCAGAGAAGAAAATTATTTTCCAAAAACCTGAGTCTTTTATCAGTGGCATTCTATATTTGTGTATCCATGTGTATATATATATTCTAAAAACTGTCAAAAGCTTTATATATATAACTAAAAGTAGCACAAGCCCCAAAAGAGCAAATCAGCCAATATATTTGTACTTCTGTTGGCAGGACTATAGCTGAAGTGGTTTGTTGGCTATACTATATATTTTGCAAGCATAGCAGCCCTCCACGAGTTATCTCCCTTCATTGGCTGCAGGCATATGAAACAAAGCACACTGAGGCATTAATCAGTTCAGAATCTTACATGTCTCTCCATCCAAAGGCAATATTTTCATGTAAGCTCTGCACTGCTAAACAACTGGTTAACTTTTAAGATTATTGTAATCCGTTTTTTAAAAAAAGAACAAATCTTTATGCAGAAATTAAAGGACCTCTGGCCTCCCGCAAGCGACACGTTAACAAGTATGTGGCTTCTCAATAATGCAGGAATATAGTACTTTAGACCTGGAATAGTAGCTAATTTGTTGATCGCTTGATTCATGAAGACAGAGGAGTACAGATGCTTGCTATGCATGCACTTTTGTTTAGGGAAAATAAAAGTTTATAACAAAAATAAACCTTGCTCCCGTCAAGCTTTTTGTACCAGAAATATAACTCATTGAAAAGTAACCTAAAATCAAATGAGGATACTTCAATAAATATATGCTGGAAGGGGGTGTTGTTGTTGTTGCAGGAACCCATTTTAAATTTGGTTTGCTATGTAAAAAGGGGAAATGAATTTGTCAAAAGTGGATTGATTAACCTATGGCTTTGAAAAGCAATTCAGATTGGGAAGGGATTCTAATCAGCCTTCCTTAAAGCCAGAACAAGACTGCATTTGTGCAAAGAAAGAAAAGAATAAGCAAGAAGGATCTAAAGTGACTGAAATGTCTTCCTCACACAAGCTGACAATTTAAGTTGAGGGGAAAAGTGCCGATAGCTTAGACATCCCTAAAGTTTTCCTTCCTGCAACAAACCTGCTCTGAAGTAGGCTGATGGAAATTACTGTAGTTGCATCCAGTTTTTCTGATATAAGTCATAAGCAGTGTAGTTCTAAAACCATTTTCCCAGGAGTAAACCCTGCTGGGTTGGGGGCTTATTTCTGAAGTGCAGTATTGGGTTAAAACTTGTTATCTCCATTATGTAAGAGGGTCCTGCACTTTGAAAAGGAAATAAATGTTCCACACCTCCTGCCAGTGCCATTTTTTGCTATTGCTTGAAATAGTCTGACCTTTTCAGCTTCTGGTGGGGGGTGGGAGGGTTACAGCTTCAAAGAGTCACTCATGAAAGTTAATATGACTTTTAAAGCCACAGTAATGAACAGCAAGTACTTGTGGCACTTTTTAATCATCTCTGCCCTTATGTTAATTCTAAGTCATAAACCAGCATTCTATTGAGGTTATGATGATGTAGCAAGTAGATAGTCATGGGAGTGGGGGGGGGGGAATGAAATGTATCCTGGTTTCCCCAAAATAAGACATCCCTTGATAATAAGCCCAATCAGGCTTTTGAGCACATGGCAATAAGGCCAAATGCTTATTTCAGGGTTCAAAAAAATATAAGACAGGGTCTTATTTTCAGGGAAACACGGTAGTCTGTACACTGTACAGTTACAGTGAGATTGTGTGACTCAGTCAACAATTGTGTTTCCACAATTTGGGATATAGATTTCATAATACAGAAAAAGTACCATTGATCTACTGCAGTGTTTCTCAATCTTGGCCAAGTTTATGACGGGCGCCCTGCAATTCCCCTGCTTGCTACCTGGGGAATTCTGGGCGATGGAAGTCCACCTGTCATAAACTTGCCAAGATTGAGAAACACTCATTCGAGGCCTAGCCAGGCATTAAAGTAGCCAATGTGTGATTTTATATTGAGCTGATTCCTGACTTTGCTTGATGTATGTTCTGTAATCAGAGGATGGTACGGGTTTGTACTAACTTCAACTCATCTGCCATTTCTGGGGGCCCTTCCTTCCTGATGCTTCATTGTGGTTCAGTTTTTGTCTGGCAGAAGAGACATAACTAAAATAAAATGTATGCCTTGAAACTGGAGTTCATTTGGTGTGAAAATGTGGTAATTGATCATCTACTTTCTATATAGAGTAGGTATTATTCAAAGCAGAGCACAGATGCATAGCATTAAGGCAGCCTGTACCTGTTAAAGCAAAAATAATGAAAAATCCAGCACTGTGTCTGTAAGCTATTATTTGCGTAGCACGGAGAATAATGTGGTACTGTCTGACATCCTGACACTTCACTCCCCTTATTATAAGATCATCTTTGTGCATTACATCTCTTGTCATCTTTAAAAGCCTGTAATTACTGAAGTCACAGAAGAAACTATATTATTTAAAATTAAACACTGATGCAAATCAACAGGGATAAAGATCATTCTGTACAAGAAAATACCACTTTCAGAAAGAAAACATCTGTACAATATTTAAATATTGTATATACATCAAATAATTCTTGTTCATAGCTCATTCCATGGAGTTGCTTATTTGAAAGCTACAGAAAGGCATTCATTCACTCTCACAGGGAAAAAAAATGCCTTTTAAAAACACAGCAGTCGGGATGAAAGAAGAAATGCCAGCATGCGTACTTTATAATTATTCCAAGGGAATAATTATTGGAGGAAAAAGTTTAGATGTTGTAATTAAAATGACCCAATCTATTCCTCTGATAGTAAATCAAAACTTATTTTCATTCTATCAGGAAATATTTATAGGATATAATGCAAAGGGACCTTTAAATTCTTCCTAGAAAATCAAAGTGTTTGCATGATGCAAAGTTTGTCCCTAAATTATGTGTTTAATAAGAAATCAGATTTTGAGAGGGGGAAAAATGATTCTATGGCTTTTCATTCATGCATAGCGAATAGGAAAAAAGATCCAGCTAAACAATTAGCTTTCAGACATCTTGAAAGCATAATGGATTTCAGTGGATGACAATGTGTTTCCTCAGTGTTGTGAGGGGGGAAGTGTCAGCTTCTAGCTGACAAAACAGACCCTTTGGCTGTCATGAATTTGGCCTCAAATCCAACATGTTGGAATTAGCTACCTATCAAGCCCTGAATTGTAGTGCTCAACTGGAAGCAGCCTTCATACTGTAAGTTGTTAGCCTAGAAAGACACACTAGGTTGGCAGTGTATTTTCATCAAATCATCTGTAGCCACATCAGAGATTTGTCCATGACATAGGCCAGGGGTGGGCAAATGTGGCCCTTTTACAACCTGTGGACTTCAACTCCCAGAATTCCTGAGACAGCCAACCCTGGCATAGGCAGTTTTAGACAGACTGAGCAGAGGCAGCCCCGTTGCTAGGGATCTTCCACAATGTAGTGCTTTCAGGGAGTTTTGACATTGTAGCTTCCAGAAATCCTATACAATATGGCTGCTGGTCATCTTGCCTGGGAATTCTGGGATTTACAGGTCAACACTACTGGATGACACCAGTTTGGACAAGACGGAAACTAGAATTTTAGTCAGTTTCTATGTGAAGATTGATGTTTCAGTCTCCCTTCTTGGACATAAGTCAGTTAAAGCTTCACTCAGGTTGAATGTAAAGTATTGATGTGTCCCTTGGAAGCCATTTAAGTGATCTCAGAAATAATGTCTGTACTCCCTCTTCTGGTCAGAAATAACACTGCTCAACTACTTCTTTGCAGGGTTTTCTTTTCTCTGCCAAGAAGTTACTTTTCCTGGAGCCTATTGCTAAAGTCAGGTTATTGGTCACAGAATGGAAGAAGCTCAGAAGGAGCTAAATTGAAGACAGTACATTTCCTTCAAGGAACATTCAACTTCTTGAACATCTGTTTATGCCAGGCCTGTCAAACTGGTGGCCCCTGGGTTGGATACAGCTTGTGCAGGCCACACCCACCCCAGCTCCGCAAAGGCAAAAACATTGTGATACGCCACGATATGGCCCGCGATGCAAGCAGGGTTGACACCCCTGGTTTATGCAGTTATTCCAAAGGGAAGCTGTAGGGACAGCATCTGATTCTGCAGGGATTGGTATATAACTGACACTGTGCCTAGTTGTGAATTTAATATTGTTTTCTTAATGAAATGTTGAGTAACTTCTATGGAGTTATATTTATATAAATTATTTTATCAAATAATTAAGTTGGCTCCAGGAAAATGTTATCACTTTTTTGTATGGGATACCACTCTCTAGGATCAACCAGGAAGTTTTTCCTTTGTTTGGCATGGCTGAGAAAGACAATGAAAATGTATCCTTTCGCTCTACAACCTGAGGATAGAGATGATCTCTGGTTAACTATTGCTACCACACCCCCTTTGTTTTGTACAAGAACTGGCTGACGAGAGGTATAGATAAATAAAGCCAGAGGTGGCCAACAGTAAAATGGGAAGTGGGGACACACTTTCATTTAAAGAATTGGTTTAATCTTTGGGAAGCATTTCTATTCAATATTGAAAAAGAGGGAAATGCAAGCATCAGTGCTGCAAAGTTAAAGTTGGTGTTAATTAATTGGACAGAACATTGTAATTGTAATTGAATGCTTTTAAAACTATAAATGGCCAATTATTTAGGGGCAATGTCACTTCTCTCCACAGGGGGGAGGAATTCCTTTCCTACGATAATGTTCCGATGTGTGTTGGCATTATCTAGAAATTAAATATACTTCTTGCTTCAGCATTTCCCACAGATGTTACTACTGGATCATTTCTTTAGTAAGATTACAGCTCTAACAGGTTTACTAATTTAAAACTTCATTGAACAGAAGCAAACCCCCACCAAACCAACACATCATTTGATCCTATAAAGAAGTAACAGTTTTGTGCTACAAAGACCCAATTTCTAATCCTGATTTGCAGTACATATTTGGTACCCTAAATGTAGAAATAACAGGTTAGATTATTAGGCCCTAGAATTCATAACATATGAAAGACATCAAGTAAAGTGACGTCTTCCAAATAAATAGAGCAGTAATATTTCAGCGCTTAATTTTCATTACATATTTGGGTTGTTCACTTTACTGTGTAGCACCTGATAACTCTATGTTCAGATTCTGAATAGGTAATTTCAAGAGCAAAAAATAATAATAATCAAAAATCCTGATGCTTTCTTCTTCTATGCTTTATCTATCTAGCCAAAATGCAGGATGTTTTTGGCAGCCAGTGAACAGAACATTGAAACAATAGGTGGTGAGGGTTATGGAAAAGAAAAGAAAAAAACATATCAGTAGTTTAGGAAATCAATGCCAGCTTTTACACTTTTAGAAGTGGCAACGTCAATTGCCATGGCTTTAATCTCAGTGTCTCCAAACTGCATTAGCGTTTTAATTTCCCTCCGGCCTGGCACAGATTTGTCACTTCCTGTGAGATCCAAGCGCAGTGTGCCACACTTCCTCACTCCAGGTTCAGTGATGAAATTCACATTATCGTGTTCCGAACTGTAGATGTTGATCACAATGACCAGCTGAGAAGGCTTGGCAGGGGTATAGCTGCGGGACACGGTCTCCCCAAGCGCCACGGATTGGTCAGCCGAGATAAACTTGTCGAAGACGTCGGTGCACCAACGGGTGCCATCTTTAACTAGCAACTTTTCAGTAGGGTGCTTCCCTTCCACGTAGCGATTCAGGACTCCCACCCCGTAGGTCAGGGGGGAACGACGCACTTTAATGACAGCAGGATCCAGACCAAAGAGGACTGCTCCTTTGAGGATGGTGAGCCCCACATCTTGAGGAATGATGATTCGGCATTTTGAGCCAAAAGCATTCTGGACAGCTTGTTGTAGAAGTGGGGCTTCTGCAAATCCACCCACAAGGAATAGGAACTTTACATGTGTCAGTTCAGGTTTTTCAAAAATCTCACCTGAGCAGAGAAAGAAATCCATGGGGTGAGAAAAATAGTGCATTTACCAAGACCTAGTGAGAAAAGAATCTAGTCTCATGAGAACAATTTGATAAAAACACTAGGCACAGGTGTATCCATGTCTACGAGGGTATATACAGATACAACATCCTGATACTTACGGATCAGGATGTTATACAGTATATAGGTGTTCAGGAAGGGAGACGGTGTAAAGAAATCAAAATGGGCAACATTCTTCATATATAATTCTACAGAAATGATAATCTTTAAACAAGAATATAATTATTTCTGTCATATAGAATTTGTATTTTTCAGGCTGCATATTCAGTGGAAATTATGATAAGACTTATATACTCAGACTAAACAACTGCTAAAAATGTGCAATATGATAAACATTTTGGATTAATTGTCCTGAAGAGATAAGTTCTATACATTCTGAATGTTCTGACTCTTAATGACTGTTTTAAAGCCTTATACACCCTTAATACCTACTGAGATGCTCTATAATTTGGTCAATTGTAGGTTTGAAGAGGGCATTCATTGCATCAGGACTCATTCTCAGCATTCCTTGGGAGGACCACTTCACAAAATCCACACTGAAAAAACAAAGAAAGCAACTTAAAAAAAAAAAACTACCCTAGTTCTAAGAAACTTTCTTGAAGATAGGCATGAAGTCAACAGAGGCAACATTGTACAGGTTAAGAATTACTTGGAGCTTTTTGCAGGGAATGAGGGAATGTGAAGAGATGGATCAATAATTCATTTGGGGAAAAGACTGAAAATGATCCTAACAGAATATTCATAAGTCTACATGTAGAAGGTTAGTACCGTCTTATATTTTTTTAACCCCAAAATAAGTGCTTGGCCTTATTTTTAGGGAGGTCTTATTATTTTGGGGCATGTGGAACAAGATTTATTTATTTATTTATTTATTTATTTATTTATTTATTTATTTATTTATTTATTTATTTATTTATTTATTTATTTATTAAGATTTATATGCCGCCCTTCTCCCGAAGGACTCGGGGTGGCTCACAACAATAAAATAACAATAAAAACAATGGTAATAAATAAAGTTAAAAAGTCCAATTAAAGACCCACAGTTAACCAAAAAATTCCCAATCAGATCAGACAATTTGCTTAAAAAGCCATGTCTTTAGGTCTCTGCAGAAGGAACGGAGGTCAGGGGCTGTCCGGAGCCCAGTGGGTAACTCATTCCAGAGGTTCGGTGCGGCCACCGAGAATGCCCTCAGCCTGGGGGCCACCAGTCGACATTGTCTGGCTGATGGCACCCGGAGGAGGGCAGCCCTATGTGACCGCATTGGTGAGGCCCTCTTGCTGTCTTACCTGATTTCCAACTCCGCGTTTAAATATTTTTGGGAAGGGCTTATTTTAGCGCATGCGCTCAAAAGCCCAGTTGGGCTTATCATCAGGGGATGTCTTATTTTCAGGGAAACAGGGTACAAAGATGTACATCAGCTCTGACCCTTCAACTTCAGCCTCACTGTAGGAACAAAGATTTTAGGGACAGAGGTCAAACAGTTAATGCTCTATCATGTCAGGAATCAATCTCACTTGTGCAATCCCCTTTTCCATTTAACATCAAGATGGAAAAGTCTTAAGGCAAAGCCAGTCCACATTCCTGTGTACACCTCTACACTTAACACTCCATAGAAGGGAAATATTGTTTAAAACTGGCAGGAAACTCTTGCCTATTCTGCCACTGAAATATAACTTGTTTTCTGTGCCTGACATCCTTTCTCCCTGCAAAATAGGCAGGCAGAATTTCTTATCTTGATTTGATTGCCACTTGTTACAGACAAAAAGTAATTCACAGGAAGGACATGCTTTTAAAGATGAGTATAGGCTTTCCGCTAGCAGAACACACATCTGTTTGCACAAGGAAGGACACTCACTTTCTCAAGAGCTGCTTCTGAGTTGGTGAGTCTTTTGGATCAGAACAGCACGTGACAATAAAGCCTAGCCAGTTGGTGAAATTCAAGTGTCATATTTTGTGCAAACAGAAATATTTTTGTAGCAGAGAGCTAGATTTTTCACCCTCCTGTTAGAAGAGGCCTTTGGTGCTTTTAAAAAATTCTAAAGATAACATTCTAAAGATCTGCCATTGACCTGCATAGTACGCTATCCTTTCTATCACTTATTAATGGGAGATTGTTCCAAATAGAAGGAAAAAACCTTCCACATCCTTCTTACATACTTTAAGATTGTTTACATTAGCAAATGCTATGATAAACAATGCTACAGCCCCATGATAAATGGAGCAATTTCACCAAATGGAATTTTAACGAAGGGATAGAAAAAGCTCTGGTTTTCTTTTTGTAATGGACTCGTTAAGGAGGGAGGTTTGGATTTGACAATTTTACAAGCTTAATGCTGGAAAGGAAGAAAAACTATTTATATGCTAGTGTTTCTTCACATATTGTCAGTAATTTGTCCAGCTGAACTTGAATTAATTATTCATATTTCATGCAACTAATACAAGAAATTTTCTGGATTGTTCTATGGTGAATCTTATGCACATCTATTTTTCAAAAAATATCAATGACTCCATATGATTTATTTCCAGAAAAAACAGTCACAGAACGGCTTAGCTTAATTCCTGACTTACTTGCTTTTCCTTAAGGCATGTTCTACACTGTGACCTCGAAACTTCTTGTAGTAGTCAATGAAAGAAAAAGGCAGGGTGATATTCAGTGGATTTGTCCGATCTGGAGCTGCTGCTCTCTTGCGAGACTCAAACGCTATCATCAGATCAACCCAGGCAGCAGGTCGCTTGATTTTAAATTGTTCAATAAAATCTTCCCCAAATATTTTGCACAGAAGTTTTTCAAATTCATAGTCTACACCTAAAGAACCATATGGGCCTCCTGCATGAGAAATAAACTCTTGTTAATGGAAAACATTATTTAAGAAACGATACAGCAAAAAATTATAGGTATAGCATTTTGCCTAGAAAACTCAAGCACCTTTCTGCTGTGATAAAAGGCTATCAAAGGCAACAGTAGGAGCATTGCCATGAATTTTCAAGATATGATCAAGATACCACATGATAGGAATCAACTGCTTTCTTCTTTGCCATCAAAATGTTCATGGTCAAACATGCCACCTTTGTATACTCAGTGCATAAGAAGACAGCTCTAGCCCTATGTATCCTCCAAAGCTGTCTCTAGAAATCTATGCAGGAGACATCCTGGCACCATCAGGTAGTTCATTCATGGAGAAGAATGCAACATCTGTATAAAAGCCATGGACAGTAGGCTGTGCATGGCTAGCCAAAACGATCATCCCACGACATAACTTACATGTTCTTTGAAAGTGTCATTTGTCAAGACGTCCCCAAGTGAATAATATATACACACATGTAGCCGTTCGTATGTATCTTCATTTAAAACGCCTGTTAGAATAAACTGATACTCTCATTTCAGTAACACAGAAAAACTCAAAATGAACCTGAGGGCCAAAATTATACAGTAGAATCAATGCACTGTATAATTTCTTCTTCATTTCTTGAAGCAGTTGAGGAACCACAATGCCAATTTTTGCTTTTCTTCAAAGGTACGCTTCTTTGGAACAGACTACATGACTTCCAGCAAACCTTGGAACAAGTTGTTTTCAGAGTGAAGAAATTAAATGTTCTATAAACAGTAGGAATGAGGAACCTATTTTACCTGTTGCCTTGTATAGTTCCTTCAAGTGTCCTTCTGGTAACCTGATCTGGTGCACAGTCACATCAACTGTTCCTCCTCCCCCATCCACAACTATGTAACGGTCACCTGTTAATTCAAAGAGAATAACAACAGTTGGGGTTTTCTCCCCCAATAGGTATTTTTCATTTATTTTAAAAGCCACTTCATAAAAATCACAAGAGGTTTACAAAAAAATAATAATAATCATGTAACTGAAGCTTACGTCAAAAGCTACAAATATATTTCACCGTATGAGCTAGTCTGCTACTGATTTGAAAATGGAGAGCAAATTAGGAATGCAGTACATTTAGGCCCTTGATGCTTGAACCGTGTACAGAGTGATAACTAGAATGACTTATTTATACTGTGAGTTAATAAAGATAAATAGGTTTATAGTGGTTCCTTCACCCCAAAGCATTGTGCTTTCAATATGCTTTTAAACAACTCTGTAATTGTTTGTCTCGTTTGGACTATTGCAATGCATTTTACATGGGGCTATCCTTGAAGAGTATCTGGAAGTTTCAGCTGGTACAAAATTAGGTCACACAAGCAATCTTGAGCGCCCAATGAAAGCACATGTAACACCTCTGCTGCATTGGATTCCAGGTGTTTCCAGGTGCAATTCAAGGTGATCTTTAAACCCTACATGGTATGGAGCCAGGTTACTTGCAGAACCATCTTTGTCCCATTATAATGGCCCATCCCAGCCTATCAGGCAGGGAGGGTATGTTGGGGAGCCCATCAGCTAAAAGTTCTTGAAACACTATCTTGGTTCAAGGTTTTTGCCACAACCAGTCTTAACAATCAAGCGTGACTACAAAATATGAAACCTTTTAATCTGGACACTATCTAGAAAGAAGTTGTGGACCTATCAGCTAAAGAATTGTGACTGGCAGGATCCAGGTAGAGATCCTTGTCTGTCATTGCCCCTGCCCTTTGGAACATTCTGACCCCCACAACAGATGCAGTGGACCCTCACTTTCCTGGCCTTTCGGAAATGTCTGAAGGCCTGGCTCTGCCAAGTTGCTTGTGGCTCCCAAAGTAACAGACAGCCATGAGGCTGGTTGGCCTCCTGAAGACCTTCCTTCCTCCGGCCTTTTTAACTTTGAATTTAACTATCCTTGCCTCCTAATATAATATTTATATACATTTTTTATGTTTTTATATTTCACTTGTACACCACATACCACCCAGAGTCCCTCAGTGAAGGAGATGGGTGGTTTCTAAATTTATAATATATTTATAAATATATAAATAAATAGTTATTGAACGAGTCACACAACACGGCAACTAATTCTATTGCCTCACTGTTGTTATCCTGCATGGGCAGCAAAGAACTTAAAGAATTTACAGTCCGGTTCACAGTGCAAATCTTCTAAGCAATGCATAGATCAACAAAATTACAAATACTTTTAGATGGTGGTGAAATATTTTTAAAATAATTAGGATACTGTCACCAAAAAAAAAATCCTCTTTCTGAAAGCCATACGACTCAACTAATTTAAGTGGGGCAAAAGACTTTAATAAAAGCATGCTGAATTGTGTATGTAAGCTGACTAAAAGCCACTGAAAAATTAAAACCCTGTCATGATATGACTTGTATTAGGCAAGTTGCTAACAATCTTGCACAGTCTTAGACCAGCTGACAATTTAGGGCAATCTTTAAAAGCAGTACCTCCTTATATAAATTACAGAAGCAAACCTGGGGAACCCTTCGGAGGGATAAATTCCAAACTCTAAAATTCTTTAGCCAATACCTATCTGGTGTTGAGAACAAGTCCACATGGTGGGAAGCAGTTGATGGGTATGGAAGTAATGCAGTGAGGAACAACAAAAGTTTTGTTCAGAACCCAATTCTGCTGGCAATGCGAAACCAGCGAGACCAAAAGAATGGACACTACCTTCCTCCAATTCGGACCAGATTTCTCCTATGACGTTTTCAACCAAAAATGTGCGGCTCTGTCGATTTCGTCGAATATGTTCTTTTGCTAGTGGCGACACAGAGAGAAAATGACTGAGTATAAAAAGAGCAAAAGCAAAGCTGTATGTATATGGAGCAGAAAGCAGACGCTGGGAAGTGGGTTAGACATCACTCGGTTACGAATTAGAACTAATACGTTGATAATCAAAGCTATAGTCCCCGAAGTGGTGTAGCTCTTGGTGTAATTCTTTCAACAAATTACCTCAAAGCAGACATCTCTGGTGGTTGAAGGCTTTTAATTCTATATAAACCCAACCTTTTACTACAAGCTTGCCATAAACATATAATAAAGATTAAGCAAACCAAATTCTGCTGAAAGTAGTTTTGCAGTATTTTGTTATCAGTTAGGCCAGTGGTAGGCAAACTTGGCTCTTTCACACCCTGTGGACTTCAACTCCCAGAATTCCTAAGACAGCT
>JANHZT010003008.1:104832-122399 GCA_032468215.1 Stegonotus admiraltiensis
GGATTTTGCAGTAACCTTCCCCTGGAGTGGGGTGGGAATGGAGATTTTACAGTATCCTTCCCATGCCACGCCTACCAAGCCACGCCCATTAAGCCATACCACACCCACAGAACAGGTAGTAAAAAATTTTGAAACCCACCACTGGTCCCCAACCCCTGGCCCGTGGCTCACTACGGGGTCGGGGCTCACTACGGGGTCAGAGGCAGGCTGGCGTGTACACTCATGCGCAGCTTGACTTGCAGTCGAGATGTATGCACACTCACATGTGTGCCGGCCTGCTACTCGCGTCGCCCGGTTCCCCTCTTCCCCACCCCCAGTCACAAAGCCACAAATGTGGGACCCCTGTTCTAAACCACCTATCATTCTTTTTTGAAATCTAAAATAGGAATTTAACATCACAAGTAATTCAGTTATGGTACCTGCACTGGTTTCACTAACTGCATGCCTCTTATTTAGGAAGCCTTAAAAAGAGGGGGAGGGGCAGACATTCTGCTCTATGAAGCAGGCCAGAAGGAGCCAACTTTTGCTTTTCTTGCACACTGGTCTCTCAGCTGATGCACATCCGTCTTTGTCAACAAATAGCACACATTTTTGCTGACTAATTGAGCTGGATAGCTTAGTCAACTCCAGTCCTACTTTGTGCTCTAAAATATTTCTGGTTATTTAGAAGCAACAGTGAAGGGTTCATTCTGGGGAAAGCACCTAATCTATTAGTATGTTATTATGTTGCACAGAAAATGCAGGAGCAGCAGATTCCATCAATCCTCTTTGTGCAATCCAAGTCCCGCCATTAGGTCTAAACTGGAAGTTGTTAACATACTTTTCTTGCTTCGACCATTTTAACAAAATGATCAGTTAGCTTCTTTAATTAATTATGACTTCAAAATGATGCAACCTTATCCCTCTTCACATGCTCCAAACAAACATTAATATTAATGTAACAAAGTGGATTAATTAATGGAAGTATCACCAGAAGAATCACATCCACAATATTTTGCAGTGATGATAACAACGAACCATTGACCAACAACCATGTGTTTCCATTAACAAAGCAGTGGTGAAATCTGAACCGGTTCACTACCAGTTCGCTGGCTGCACATGCGCAGTGCGCACCATGCACCAAATGCAAGGTGCATGCACACAGTGCATGCTAAAGAGGCATGCGGTAAGAACAGCATGCGAGGGAGGGGTGATCAGCTGTGGAGTGCAATCTTTTTTTTTACTTTTAAAAGCATTGTTCTTAAAAGTAAAAAAAAAAGCCTCTCACGATCCCGCTGCTCAACTGTGATCGTCAGAGGCTTTTTTAAAACCTTTTAAAAGCATTTGTTTCAGACAAAGAAGTTGTATAAAAATGCTTTTAAAAATTAAAAAAAAGCCTCTGATGATTGCATGGCTCAGCTGGGCATGGGCGGGGCGGGGCGGGGACACAGGGATTTTTGCTACCGGTTCTCCAAACCATCCGCCACCATCGCTACCGGATTGGGTGATCTGGTCCGAACTGGGAGCATTTCATCCCTGTAACAAAGGATATGTGCATGTATTTCCCCATTCCCCTTAATATTTCAAATGTGATGCATTTCTTTAGATATTCTGCAGACAGAAAATGAACCTCTGCTCAATCAAGAGGTAACGCTTCAAATTGCTACTTCCCATGATTTTTTTAAAAATGCTATCCTTCTTATATAAACTAATATTTACTCATGAATCAGTAAGAACCATAATATGCTCTAGAGTCTGAGGAATTCTAGGAATCAAAATCCACATATCTTAAAACTGACAAGTTTGAAAAACACTTTTCTAATTGATCAGCAGAGAAAAATTGTCTAAAAATTTTCAGTAACAAGGTGAAATTATCCAAACACCATCCCTTTTTGCTAAGCCAGACCCCTTGGTTCTTTTTTTGAAGCAGAATGTCATTTTCTTTAGCATTACAAAACTTGGAGGAAGAGACATTTACTTCTCGGCCTCTTGTCTACAACTAAGGAGAAAGGCAAGACAGACTGAGCTTAAAGTTTTGCACTACGCACAGAAATAAAAATGTAGGCAAATCGAAATTGTTCCAATCTGATTCCTAATCTACCAAAATAGCATTATATTTTTTTGAATGTGCCATGCCACTCATAGTTTGTTTACTTCAGAAGGGTTTTTACTAATTATAACTTCAATGTATACTATGGGAAATCACATGCTCCATGCTGACTCCATTGTTTTGAGTTTCCTCTCTGGTGTGTGTGTGTGTGTGTGTGTGTGTGTGTGTGTGTGTGTGTAAAGGTTGGATAATACATTAGGAAGGAGATAAATATTTACATGACTATCCCTTGTAAAGAGTAATGCCTAACAGACTCATGGAAATTACCAGATAAAGTAACAAATTATACAGCTTTTGAGAGAAAGGGGAGAGGAATGACTCATTTCATCCTATTTATAAATCTCAAATCTATTTTATTGTATATAGGTTTGGAGTTGGGAGGCATTCTATGTTGATTTTCCTAGCCAAGCCACCCTGAACAGGAGAAAAGCAAGGTTTTACACTTAGGCAGGAAAAGCAAAGGTACAAGTACAGATTAGGTTAGATTGGCTCAAAACTGTGAGAGGGACCTTGGAATCCTAGTGGATGATCACTTAAATATGAGCCAGCAGTGTGCAGCAACAGCCCAAAAAGCTAATACAATCTCTGGTTGTATAACCAAAGGCATAGAATCAAAATCACGTGAAGTATTAGTACTGCTTTATAAAAACTTAGTAACACCTGGAATACTGCCATCCAGATCTGGTCACCACATTATAAAAAAAAAGATGTTGAGATTTTGGAGGAAAGTGCAGAGATCCAATTAATCATGATTGGTTGGACTGAAGCCATTTCATCTAAATTAGGACTAAACTCCAAGGATATGATCAGATAGGTAAAAATGCAAAACGAAACTCAAAAGTAGCTTACCAATGAACCAGTATTCTGGGTTAGAGGAATTACTATTATCATTATGGTTGGTTGCATTGTCAACTGGATATTTAGACTGGATCTGACATTTATATCCACCTCTCAAGTCCTTCCCAAGGACCTGGGACAGGGAAATGTTGCTGTTTGATGACATTAAAGGTATTGTCGCAGGATGTAAACTTTTCCAAGTAAAGCTGCCTTTTGCAACTGATGAGGGTGATTTTTGTCAGTGCCGAACAAGTGGTGTTCCACCTGTTTTGGGATTACTCTATTACTATTGGTACTACCTTTTTTTCCTTTGCCACAGTCATTCTACTTCTATTTGCAGGTCTTGTGTATTGCATCCTTCAGTTCTTTCTCTTCCATTTTGCTGTCTCCACGTTCTGCAACATCCATTATCCAGACTTTTTTTTTGTCTTTCTTATTGACAATTGTTGCATGTCTGGGTGTACTTTGTCTATTTTATGGTCCCACCAGTTCTTGCTTGCAAATTTCTTCAAGATATTCCAATGTATCATCGTTGCTACTTTGTCATGTAGTTGTTCGTTAGTTAGCCTATGCAATCTTCTTGCTGCAACTAATTAGATGGTCCACTGTTTCTTTAGCTTTTTTGCAGAGACAGCATTTGCTGTCTACTGCTATCTTCTCAATTCTGGCTTTTCATGCATTTGACCTTAAGACTTGGTCTTGTGCAACAAGAATTATCCACTCTGTCTCTTTCTTCAACTTTCCTGCTCCTAACTATTGCCTGGCCTGTTGTTATTGTTTTCCAAACTAATTTTTTGGTGTAATGGTCATGTAATACTTTGTCTTGCCATGTCTCTTCTATTTTTCAGTCTTTTTTGTAGGCCAGTTTTGTCTCTTTGGTATTCTGTAAGCTTTCATGGTGTACTAGACTCACTGGGTCTTCTTCACTGTCCTTCATCCAGACTCTTCATGTTATTTCCACAGGGTTTCTTGATTTTTCCCATTGGGACACATTTGTCCAGTCCAAACTCCACTGAAATATACGAGCAAAGCTGAGCATCCATTCTATTTCAGATGGTGTTTTTCCATACAACTTCAGACAGTCCATGTAGAGAGATAGGAGAATCTGGCAGATCATTTCGATATTATTAATTTCAATGACATATGGGTGATATTCTACTATGGTTAGTTTATGGATGAATAATTTGTAATGCGACATGTAAGAATGTCTATGCCCAGGTCAAGCCGAAGAAAAACCTTTCCTACTAATGTTACATTTCTTTATATTTAAGATTTAGTATCAATTTTCTGTAATTCATTAGAAAATTTGGCTTCTTTTAAGAAACTCTCGCAGCAAAATTTTCAGCTCTCAAATCAACAAAAAGTACCTATTAGTTTTACTATCAGATTTTTGAATTCAGAGGTAGAAAATTACAATAGTAACTGAAAGGAAGTACCCCTTCAGTAGATGTAAAAAAAATAAAGCAATTTTAAAAACGCAGATTGAAATTTCTCAAATGTACTGTTATAGTAACATTAGCCGTATCATCACCAACTTGTATTCTGCCTTTTCACGTGAGTCATTTATCCCTATTCAGGTAATATAAACACACATATTGAACTCACCTCTTGAACAGCAGGGAGTAGCCTCTTCCACAAATACATATCCTCATCAAAATTTGTTATGGCTTCCCACTTCAAGACTTCTTAAAGAAAGCCTCCATATGTAAAGCTTTACCCATGAAGGCTTCCAGATAAGTTTGAGCCCTAATTTTACAGAGATTGTCTGATTCAGAAAGTAGCTTCAAATCATACATCATAGACAACCACTGAATTTCTCCAGGATGTGGTTAAAAAAAGTCAAGATGGCCACTGCAGTAGTGCTATCTGAGGGATAGCCATTTTTTCTATGGAAGGCACATAAAAAGATGAAGAGACACTGCATTGTTACAGTCACCATCTTCATTTTTTTTTTGTCCATAGCCTGCCGACCTCTTTGGTTTCCACTACAGGTATGGCCATTTTCCCTGCCTACGATTATTTTCTCTATTTTTGTAATACATTTCTCCTGTGTGTGTATTGATCCAATTATTGATTAGTTAATACGGTCCCAAACATACATAATGGATGCATACATTTTTCAACAACATCCAACTGCAACACATACGGGAATTGTTAATAGAACATGAATACTTTATTCATTTATTTTCTATGGTTACAAACGCATACCAACATAAGGCCAAAGATTAACATCAGACTCTAATCTTTGAGCTTTACCTACAATTGTGTCCTTCCTGAAAACCTTAAAAGTAATTTGGATATGTCCTCATTAGTAATCATATAAGATAGATTGTTGAAAAAAAATGTTGCTCAACATCAGTGATGGGTAAAATTATTCAAAGTTATTGGAATACATTAGGGATTAATCAAAATAGCCAAAACACCTTTAGAAAACATACACTGCCAAGTCACTGACAGTGGGATTATATACATCAGGCTAGCTATGAAAATTAAATAGATGATATTCTACAGATGCATCTAAATGTCTAAAAAGGAAATGAAACTAAAAGTAATGGACAACCATGTAATAAGGCTATCTTCATCAATCATATAAGCAAAACAAACTTGGACCCAATGCCAGAAGTTTCTAAATTTATAAAATATTAGGAAGAAAATGAGTATTTTTCCAAGAGACACATGTGCTGCTGAGAAAGACAAAGGAACTTTGCAATTCTGTCTTTATCCTTTATTATTTATAGGTAGTCCTTGATTTATGACTATATTAAACCTACAATTTCGGTTGCAAGTCATGATGGTTGTGGAGTGGGCCACCACATGACTAGACCTTACAACCTTTTTTGTGACGGTCATTGAGTAAATCCAACAGTCATAAAGCAACCCTATTGCTTGCTGGTGGCTGGATTTTACCAGAAACTGGAAATAAACACCAGTTTCTGGCAAAACCATTTATAAATCATGATCATAGGATTGTAAGGTTCTGAAAATAGCGATAAATGCAGGCTGGTTGCCAAGCACCCAAAATGCAGTCACATGACAATAAGGGGGGGAAGGGTTGATGATCTGGATGTCACAACTTTGCAACGAGGTTGCAAGTCCCATTTTTCAGAACTTTGAATGGTTGCTAAGCAATCGGTTGTAAGTTGAGGACGACCTGTATTGCCTTGCATTTTTTTCTTTTGAAATAAAGATCATGTAAGGCTACAGAATATCTTCAAAGCAAATGATACTGGACTGTTGATAACTAATTAGGTAGCATAAAAATACGAACCAGGGAACTTCTGAAGTTGCAAATTTGATAAGACTGCTAATGCTCACCTGATGTCAACTTCCCTAGCTAGACAAAACCATGAAATAACTGCAGGTTTTCTAAGCTATTTCTACAATTAACAGAAACTTGTAAGTACGATTGTGCTGTACCTTCTCCTCATTACAGTTCAGTGAATTATAAGAAGTCTCTGAGATACTTCCAAATGTTATCTGAATGTTTTGGAATTTAAAAATGCTTTAGCATTTTGGCATATGTACTACACCTGAATACCTCTGTCAAGCTTATCTTTGTTACTCCTTATACCTGCAATATTCACCTTACCTTGTAGGCAGCTTGCCTCATAAACTGCTTTGCAGGCTGCTTCCAGATAGCAGGCACTGTGATGACCCATCGCACATCAGAATTTTCAAACTCTGACCCAGCTTGGTCACTCAGTTCCTAAAATAATTGGAAGCAATGCAGTGGTGAGATATAAAATTAGAACCAGCTGTTTCGAAACTCAGTAACACGTTTTAGTGGTTCCCGTGGGAATTATTTTTTTGCTTCTTGCACTGTTTGTCTGTCAGTATCACTCAACCTGATTGAAACAGAGGACTGCCTAGATAGCTAAATCAAGGTTTCAATTTCATCCTATCAAGGAAGTCGGAAAATAGAAATCAGGAAGGACAAGTATTTCTCCAAAACGAAGGCCCAAATTGAACAAACATAATATTGCAATATGCTGAATGTCCAAATGTCTTTTCCTAGAATTAATCAGGTTTCATGACACTTGTTGTAAACATCTATCCATTCTATTATCCTTTCTTTATTTAAAAGGGTTGCTTTATTTAAAGGAAACATTCTAATTAAATCACTTTTTTTTCCATTTTAAAACTTGGGAGTTAACTGCAAATTCTTTCCCTGTGTAGGCGTTTACTGCTTGGTTTTTTTTTTAAATAACAACAGAAGTGTCTGTTCTTAATGTGTAAGGGAAAATAGCTCTCTGTTTTCTTTAGGCATCTGCATCCAATTGGTTGCTGGTGGTATTTATGATGAGGAATTCCATCACGGGTAACACCTTTGTGTATCTTTTTTGTTTTCCAGAAAACAAATGAAAAGGTGTAATGTCATTTCCTTGAGAGGAAAAAAATATGTGGTTAACCAACAGTACCATGATAAGATTTAAAACTTGCAGCTAAAAAGGGAAGGTCTTTCTAGCAATGCTATTTTTAAAAAAAACCTAAGAAATAATGCTATTAAATCTTTTTTTTTTTTGCTTAAAATCTGGTCTTTCCTCAAGATGCGACTCAGCATGTTACTGTGAAGATTCTCCAGTTTCCTTTGATGTGTGCCTTTGCTCCTAACTTTATAGCTTTTTCAAACACAAGAAGTCAGCTACCCCCCAATGCCATGTTGCAATGGAGTTGGGATGGAACTGCAGTGGCTGGATATTGTTTAACTCAAGTGACAGCATCTAACCAGCCTTAGCTGATAGCAGACCTTCCTTCTTGTAGTCTGGACAGGAAATAATTAATTCCAGGAAAAAGGACCTCAGAGCCTGATTAATAGTATTTTACTGGAAGGAATGTTAAAATTACAACATACAAATTCCAGCAAGAACTCTACTTCTGTTTGAGAAATCTTTATATCTTTATAATCTAAGGATTATTCTCCATTTTCTCATTCTTTTTTTCATGCAGGGAGATGGGACCTGAAATTAAGGAGAAACTTCCTAACAAGAAAAACAATTAACCAGTGCCAACAATTTGCCTTTAGAAGTTGTGGGTGCTTCATCACTGGAGGTTTTTAAGAAGAGACTGGATAACCACTTGTCTCAAATTGTATAGGGCCTCTTCCTTGAGCAGGGGATTAGACTAGAACAGTGGTAGGCAAACTTGGCTTTCACACCCTGTGGACTTCAACTCCCAGAATTCCTAAAACAGCTTGGCTGTCTTAGGAATTCTGGGAGTTGACGTCCACAGGGTGTGAAAGAGCCAAGTTTGCCTACCACTGGACTTGTCGGCAGCTCGGGAATCTTTGGAATGCCAGGCGTAGATAAGAGTAGCATCTTTGCCCTAGAGCCACGCGCAAAACCTGTAGGTTTCGCAGCGTAACCAGGTTTGGGCTCCCGGCTTGCTTCTTCGTTTGGGATCTAAAACCAAAGGAACGATTCATCTTTTAAGGCAATATCTGGGGACAAGGGAATGACAAACGACTTTTCGTCCTTTATGATGATCAAATCCTATGTAGGATCAGTGAAAACGGGGCTCGGGGGTGGGGGATGGGAAATAGGCAAATCGCATCAAATGGATTAGGCACGTTAAAAACGCCAGAATGTGTAATAATCAAGTATTCTGCAGACGTCACTTTTCAAAAGTGGGGTGGGGGGAGAGGAGGAGACCGTTTGGCAACCGAAGAGATTGCAAAATTGCGACAGCCGAGGACGTGCACGTCGGAGATTAGGCAAAGGCAGAGTTGGGCTAGATCCAAAGCAATCAACGCGGAGCCTCCCAGCGTGCTCAACTCTTATTTAGGGAAGCCAGCTTTGCGTGTTGCTCTGTAATTACTGCGCCATGACGGCAGACAATTCTTAGCTGGGCAATGGCCAAAGGCTTTGCCTGTTGAATTTCTGCATGTCAAAAGGTCTTCTGCTTAGGGGGCAAAACAGAAATTCCCAAAGGAGGGAGGGAGGACTGCTTGAGGCTGATCCCCTGTCCAGAGAGGAGGTTAGCTAAGGCTCCCCAGGATGCCATGAAGCCCAGAGAAATTTGCAGCAAAGATGCCCACCTTGAGGAAAAGAAGCTCCATCAACCTGTTGTCAAATGTAGCCTGTCTGGCAAAGGAGACAACCCATAGAAAATGGGATAAAACTACAGGTAAAGGTGGTTTCCTCCCATTCTAAGGAGAGGGGAAAATGTACACTCCATTTTTTTTTAAAGTGGAGGAAATCTCCAAGCTTTCCCAAAAGTTCAATGAGCAAAGGTAATCCCCATCTCTCAGCTTTTGCTAGAAGGCTTGGATCCCAGAGACATAATGCATATTATTTTCCTTCTTAAACCTGCTGCCTTTCTATATGTCACTCATCTGCCTTCAATTTTCCCCTGGTGATGCTAAGAGGAATGACCTACTTGCTCTGTACAACAGCAGAGTGGGAGACAAGCAACCAGTATCACTCACTGACCGGGGTCACATAACAAACTGAGGCTAAAATGGGACTGCATTGTTCAAGGCTCTCACCTTTGGCTATAATCCTGGCTAGAAAAGCTTTTGGAAGACAGCCAAGATGAACCTGGTAGTTTATTGCTTTGGACATCTCCAGTGACATAAGTCACACAGCCACAATGTTTTACTGACCTGTGTTTAGGGTTTAGCATTTTGAGCAGACCTCTTGTTCAACTAATATACTGTTTAATATGTTTTGTGAGGCCAGAAATTGGATTCACTCACTAAGTGATCAGATTGGACGTGTGAATGCAGCCATTGAGATCCCCCAGGAAGTTCTGAGGTTAACTCTCACCCTTCTGCCTCTGCATCTGTTGATTCTGGAGAAACTGCAAAGAAAGTGGGCAGGGGAGGAGACTAAAAATAGGAGCACTGATGTGGGCAGGGGAAGATATGTATGGAAAGATGGCAGGTGGTTTCCTACCTGAACCTAGTAGTATTTCCATAGGTGGGTGAAGGAAGGTGATGTTTTTAACTAGCCAAATTCATCATTTAGAGAAGGATCCTCACACTTCTACTGTATCCCACCCCGTTCCAAAAAAGGCACTATAGAGGCTCAACAGGGCCTTGAATGCAACATCTCTTTTAAAAAAGCAAGGCAAGCATTAGCAAAACCTTCCAGGGAATAAGTACATGGTAGAATCTGAATTTCTGCTTTGACATACCTACTTCCTACTTCCCAACACCAGGCCTCCTGGTTCTGGAGATTTTCCATCTTTAACTTATCATGTCTTCTCCAGTTAGAACGTGTGCAATTTGAGGGTCTTCTTGGATTCACAGCTCATGTTTAAAGCTGTGATGGGAAGTGTGTGTGTGTGGGGGGTTCCTTTGTACCGGTTTGCCTTGTGTACCAATTATACCCATTGTTGGACCAAGAGGTCTTCCTCATAACCACCTATGCCTTAGTCACTCCTGCTTTGGAATTGTCTAATGTACTCTTCATGGGGCCACTCTTGAGCATTTGGAAGCTGCAGCTGGTCCAGAATACAGCAGTGCAGGCAGGTTTTGGGATGTCCTGTTGTGTTGACATATCACTGTTGCCCCATGAGCTGCCCTGACTCCTGGTAGGTTTCCAGATCCAGTTAAAATTAATGCTGGCTGCCACATAAAAAGCCCTCCATGGCACAGGATCAGACTATTTGTGGGACTCTCTGTCCTCAGTCCTACCAGGTGTAATAGCAAGGACATGTTCTAGATCCCCTCCATCAAACAATACCATATTGTTGGATCCTGAAGTTGTGCCTACTCTGTTGCTGTGCTTACTGTGTGGAACCTCATTCCACCAATGATCCAGATGGCTCTGAACCTGTTAGTCTTTCATAAGGCCCTGAAGACCTGGCTTATCCTCCAAGATTTTGGGATAGACAGTTAAGAGAGCTCTGATGATGATGATGTGGTTTTTGTTTTGGAAGTTAATTATTTTACCAGCGCATCATGGGTTTACATTATTATGATGCTGCTTGGAGTCACTGCTGTGAGATGGGCTGCTTCATAAATAAACATAATAGATAAAGTTAAAACTGATGTCCCCTCTTTCCAGATCCAGGAGACCTTCTTCCTAATTTCATATGATAAATTAAAGAGGCAGCTAAGTCTCTTCATTCTCCAAGACTTAAGTGCTGGTCCTTTGTGGCCAAGATCGAGTCCATCCTGGCTATTCACTAAGCCTGATGTGTCTATGGGTCCAAGTGTTTGTTGTTTTTTGTTTTCTCTCTGCTAGAGTGTTTCTGGACCAATCTAGAAGATCTCCTCTAGGACTTTGGGTACTCACCTTCCATGGTCAGCCAAAGCTTGGCAACTCCCCAGTCTCTTTTTACTCACAAACCTTCTCCAAATCAAAAATATTCAGGGCACATATTTACAAGCACTTGTACATAGACATTAAAAAGTGGGTGGGTGAGAGCCATGGTTGATGTCTTCCCTTGCTGCATCTCAGTTATATTAGGCAGTTTTATTATATACAGAGGTGGGTTATGTTGAATTACAGTTGCTGAGCCTGTCTTCTTGGTTAATTAAATGGCATTACAATACTTACCCATTTTAAAAAGGTAGGGGTTTGGGAACAAATGAGTAGATTTAGTTTTAATGATTAAATAAATAGATAACTATTCCAGATATTTATTTGACATACAAGTGTCTTTTTAGGTGATGTTTAAATAAAGAAAGGGACAGACAGCTGCAAGTTCTTAATGCAAAATACGTTTCATTTGTGGAAGAAAAATTCTGTGTCTTCAAATATGGCTATTTTGAAAGGCAAACTATAAGTGTCTCATATTACTAGTATCAAGAAAATGAGACTTTTCAAATGCTTTATATGAATCCGACAATACAAAAGTTTTGTGTCTCCACATCCCTCCCTTCTTCTTTTTGCTATGTCTGTCTGTCTGTCTATCATTTCTCTCCCTCTCCCTTTCCTTCCTTCCTTCCTTCCCTCCCTCCCTCTCTCCCTCTCTCTCTCTCATATCAAAGAGGCTTCTCTATCATTTCTTATGTGCTTCTCCTTGGCTTCCAACATGCACACACCATCCCTTTTACAAATCTGTGATACTGTAAGAGCTGGCTGGGTGATAATACTATCATTTTTGATGCAGAGTCATATTTACAACAGCATGTAATACTCAGGGCACCAATTTAATTTGACAGGCATTCTCCAATCACCCATTAAACATGCTACTATGTGTTCCCTATCTGATCATTTTGCACCTCAAATCAGAAGTCAGGCATTTTCATCATAATCATCTCTGCAAGCTTGCCTCTCCAACATCGTTGTCACAGATCAATAGGCACTCTGCCTCTGAAAGTTTCACCATCATGTGAGGAAAGCACAAGCGATATTTTTCTTCTTCATACAGTCTGGAAATCTGTCCATTCATTCTCGATTTCAACTTTGCTCTCTTATCAGCTTTAAAATTTCAGTAAGATCCTTTTCCAGGCTTAATGAAATGTTATATAAACAGTCATCTATTACTTTCATAAACTCTTAACTGGCTTATCTTAATATCTCCAGAGAAACCAGACTATCTTGTGCTTTGAAGAAAGTTAGGAGGATGCTAATTGATCCAGAGTAGATTGGAAGAGGGGCTTGTATCTAAATAAGATAGGTTTTTCACATTAGCTAAACTAGGGTGTGCTTTTTCATGATTTACTACGAGAAACAAATTGTGATTAGGATTCCTGATGACAGGGAAATTCTAATTTCCTTCCGAGCTTCTTAATTATTGTGCAGATATCAAAGGGGCAATGGGTGGATGAGGTAAACATTGGATTGAGCTGCCGCGTGTATCTTATATGTGCTCACTCTGAACAGGGAGATGCGTGGATGAAAGGAGAGAGGTTAGGGAGGGAGAGAGAAGCAGAGAATACAGAGTGATCCTACAGACTTTGCTTCACCCATGATATGCATATGCTCGCCACCCAAGACATTTAGTAAGGAGAGAGTATGGCTCTTAAAATATTTCCAGCAGACAGGCTGCAACCACAGTATGAAACTGCCTTTGATTTAAATATCTGTTCTTTTCTGGATCCTCATGGATTGGTTTCTTTACGATTTTAGTGCTTTTCTGCTTTTAGGGTTGTAAGTCACTCAGAATCCATCCTCACACTGCTGATCTTTCTTACTGAGGAACTACTGCTAAACCCAAA
The DNA here is from genome assembly GCA_032468215.1 of Stegonotus admiraltiensis. Lineage (NCBI taxonomy): Eukaryota > Metazoa > Chordata > Lepidosauria > Squamata > Colubridae > Stegonotus > Stegonotus admiraltiensis. The sequence goes on from JANHZT010003008.1 coordinate 117,870, forward strand.
GAAAATTTAATACTATAAATTAAAAATTAGTTCCTGTTGGGCTCTTGGTATTTGTGAGCTTGGTTTTATTCTTGCAGATGTTTCTTTCCCCTTCGGTGCTCTGGCACAAAGAAATTAGTTTTGTTGTCTGCTTATATATAGCAGAGTATTCTACCAGTCTTGTGTGAGTTTGGGCAAGAGGTACAAGATGCTAGTGGTTTCTTCTTTGATTAGCTTGCTATTGTCTGTGTTTATTTTGCTGATTCAGAGTTGGTTCCTGCTTACCTGATAAATAACCGTGTAATAAGGAATGTTGTACTCTGGGTTGTTTAACCTTTTCTTTGACCTTTGGTTATTTCTTTTCAGTGCTTCATAAATGAAAGTTATTTCTTTATATGTGTTGATGCCTATATCAAAAGTGCCAAAGAATTCTTTTTGCACTCTTGCCCTTAGCTTGATCTAAGATATCTATAGCCTTGGTAGGGGAACTTGTCTCTGTGCTATAAAATTAATAAATATTCCCCATGTTGATGTCCGTGATTGTTTCTGCTAATCCTCTTTGTCCTACATAGAGATTTTTGCAATCTTTACATAGCATGCTATAAGTAACTCCTGTTTTATTAGGAAATAAAGTCTGCAGCTTTCACCCTGAAGTTATTGGCCTGTGCTACCAGACTGGAGAAGGTAGACATGCTCCAGATTCCTTCTCTGAAATAGCGCCATTCAGTGGGACCTTGGAAGCATGGCTGACCCTACCTTATGTATATTCTCCCTCCAGTGATCTGGAAGGCCCCTACCCTTTTAGCCTTCCAGAAGGCCATCATGACCATATTTTTACACTGATGATGGTGTAGAGTGAGAATGTCTTCAGCTGGTTGTTGGAGTATACCAAGGGGACAACTCAAGTGCTGCATTTAGGTCATGTTTAGTGTCTTTGTGTTTTATCGTTTTATCGTTTAGGGTTTTTACTATAGTTGTGAGCCTGAAAGAGCTGTATTTTAAGTTGGGTGGCCAGACAAATGTTTCAAATAAATAAATAAAATAAATTCCACTGGAAGGTTAAAACTACATTTAGTGAGATTGTCTACAATAGCAAAATCCTGCACCTCTGATCATGCTGTACCACCTTCCCCTTCTTATATTTCAGTGAATTAGGAAGGCATCTGCCTGAGCTCCTTTTGTATAGTTTTTCTGTATTGTGGACTTCAGAGAACTTTCACCTCTCATTGCTTTGGTATCAGAGCTTATGCATCTGACATGATCATATTCCTTACTTTCTATAATTTTTCCTTTAGCTTGGAGTCTAGAAGAAGATATATAGGCTTAGATCTAGTTCTTGGGAACATAGATTTTCTTCCATTTTTCTCTTTTCCCTTCACTTCATTTTTTTCTTTCCCACTGCTCCATTCCTCTTTTGGCCCCAAGCCCTGATGTCAACCTTGCAATGTAGCCTAGACAAGAAGAACACCCAGAGTTACTAGTTCTAACTTTATTATAAGGATACATTAACAGAAACTTGCAAGGCCAAATGTGCATCTCTCCCCTTCGTTAATTTTAAGTCAAAGACATTAAGAAGAGCTGTGGTGGCACAGTGGTTAGAATGCAATATTGCAGGCTAACTCACTGTTTACTGTCAAGAGTTCTATTGACTGAATCAAAGTTGACTCAGCCAACTTCTACTGACCTCCTTCTGAGGTCAGTAAAACGAGGATTGTTGGGGGCAATAGGCTAACACTGTAAACCAGTTAGAAAGAGCTATATAGCACTATGAAGCAGTATATAAGTCTAAGTGCTATTGCTATTTGACCCACCCTTCTCCAGATGAAGCTGCTGCTTGTCTGTGACTCTTCCATCTGTCTTCCAAGCTCATTCCCACATATCATTACACCCACAGAATGTACCCAGGCTTTAGAAAAGTTTTCCCACTTTGCATCACCTTTTCATACCTGCTACTCTTTGAATCTTTTTCAGTCTGGAATCTGGTAGAAAGTCTCTCTCTTTCTATCCTCCCTTAAATTACCTCCTCGCAAAATTAGTATGTCATCTTTGACAGTAAGCAGGTGATTGAGACTTTTCTGCAGCCATCTGAGAGTTGCTGGGTAGCTGCACAAATGTGAAGCTTGGAAGGAACATTGGTTGTATGTGAGGAAGCATTGTTGCTTCCAAATCTTGTGTCGGTATCTTTGCTATGAGTCTTGCGTCTGTAATGAACCCTGAAACTCCAGGGGCATTCTGTTGATGTTTCTCTCTTTTTGCCATTGTTTAGCTGTACATTGCCAACACTTCCACATGTATATTTAAAAAGTTGTGCCATCAAACAATGGGTTGTGAGGCAAAACTGGGTATCCACAGGAAAAAAATATAACAATAGCACTAGCTCTTAGAGTTATATACCACAACACAGTGCTTTGCTGGCCTCTCTAAGCAGTTTAAAGAATCAGCACATTGTGCCCAACAATCTGAGTCTTCATTTTATCGATCTAGGAAGGATGGAAGGCTGAGTCAACCTTGAGCCAGTGACAATCGAACTGCTGGCAGTTGGCAGAATTAGTCTGCAGTACTGCATTCTAACCACTGCGCCACCACAGCTCATAAAAATATAATATAAATATTTTATATTGTGTGAATTTGATTGACTCACAGTGATTTGTCAAAGTCAACTGTTTGATATTGTACTCTGGCCATTTTTTTTCCTTGTTATAACCAGTTTAATAGAAACAGACAGTAATTTTATCGTGTAGCTTTTCTTTCAGGAAATGTACTTTTTTCTTTCGTTCCACTGGGGCCTTTGTAGAAAGTTCCACAGATCAATACGAAGGGAGAGCATATCGATATTTTGAATTCTCTGAGAGGGTTGGCCGCATTGTCCTGCTTGGTATCATACCTCGTTAGTCTTATTCACAGGGTCACACAAACATCACTGTCATTTCGATTTTCAACATAATCAATTTATAGGTGTGCATTTTTCCTCACTATTCACCTTCTGAGGGCTGAAAAATTTAAAGTGACTTTGATATTTTCATAATCATTTCCTTAATTCTGAGAGGAATAGGAAGAATACAGTATTATATAGAATGATTGCAACTAATTGGCGAATGATCTTGAGGAATATTATCACTTTTCATTTAGGTGAACAATAAAAACTTCAAGATGCAAAGGAAGACATGGCTTCATCCAGCACATATTTATACTATGAGATTTCCTACCAGGAGAGATAAGGGTGGTGGAAGAATTTGGCAGATTAATTGAGGATATTCTTCTGTTAGCAGCTGCTAATCGTAGTGCATTTATTATAATATAAAATGCAACTAGAAACAAGGATCAGAAAAGAAAGGGAAAAAAAGAAAAAGGGGAAAAGTATAAAGATATAGAAAGAAAATGAAAAAAGCAAGGACTGCTGAGTTTTTTTCTGTGCAGAAGAGTACAAGAAAAAGCTATCATGTCAACTTTTTCTTTTACATTTCTAGTAGGTACAAGCTGTTTCTACTACAACAAAATCTAGTCATCAAAACCTAAGATCAGAGTTTAAATATTTTTGTTTGAAAAAAGTCCCGAAGTGGTTTCCAAATACATACAAAGCCAGATAAGTTCTTCTCTTTAAGTAAAACAGTAAGTTTTGCCATCTCTGCCAACACTATCAGCTTGACCTTCCATTTTTCCATTGTGGGAATTGATGTGCCTTTCCATTTTTGAATATATAAGGTTCTTGTGGTTTTCCTTTCTTTCCAGCACCAGAACTTCACAATAGCAGCAGCTGTTATATAAGAGTTTAGGTAGTCCTCAACATATAACCACAACTGAGCCCAAAATTTATGTTGCTAAGTGAGACAGTTGTTAAGTGAATTTTGTCCCATTTTATGATTCTTCTTGCCACAGCTGTTTAGTGAATCGGGCTTCCTCATTGATTTTGCTCATGAGAAGGTTGAAAAAAGGTGATTGCATGATCACTGCAACATAAATATGAATCAGTTGCCAAGCATCTGAATTTTGATCATATGACCATGGGGTTGTAAATGTGAGGGTTGTAAGTGCAAAGGTTGTAAGTGTGAAAAACGGTTGTAAGTCACTTTTTCCAGCACGTTTGTAACTTTGAATGGTAACTAAATGAACTGTTATAACTCAAGGACTACCTATAGTTGCCTGTTGGCTTCCTAGGAATGTGAAAAAATTCTAGGTGCATTTTTTTTCTTATGTCTTCATATGCTTGCTTATATTATATTATATTACATTATATTATATTATAATTATATATTATAATTGTATATTATTATAATAATAGATTATGTTGCTATATTATGTTATATTTATATAGTGCCCTTATTACTTTTACAAATAACTCAAGGCAGCAAAATATCCAACACACTTTCCTTCTCCTATTTTCCCCACAACAACCTGGTGAGGTGAGTTGGGCCAAGAGAGAGTGACTGGCCCAAGGTCACCCAGCTAGCTTTCATGGCTAAGGCAGGACTCAAACCAGGGGTGAAATCCAGCAGGTTCTGACAGGTTCTGGAGAACCGGTAGCAGAAATCTTGAGTAGTTCAGAGAACCGGC
>JANHZT010003009.1:8185-26605 GCA_032468215.1 Stegonotus admiraltiensis
AGGAAGGAAGGAAGGAAGGAAGAAAGAAAGAAAGAAAGAAAGAAAGAAAGAAAGAAAGAAAGAAAGAAAGAAAGAATCATTATGGTTTGCTTGTCCATAAATTTGAAATAGTAAATAAAAATCACCACCCTGTGGACAATTCAAGCAAACCAGGGAGAAACAATGAATTATAAGGCATGCAAGCCCTTTCGATCAGCCATCCGATGTATTATGCAAAATGTCATTCTATGCCCAGTGTGTGCAACTGAAATAGGACAAAATTAATTACTTTTCCCAGGTAATTACCATATGTATAAGTTTGCCCACTGTTCCGTGCTCCCTAAGAACACCAATGTCAAGGATTAGAATGTGGCACAGTAAGGAGCAAGCTCCCTACCCAACTTATTTAGTAAATCAGCAGGTGACCAACTTTAGTTAATATTCAAAAGAGGGTTTTCTGCCATTTGGTTTGTTCCTCAGCCATTAATGGCTTGTTCAAAACTTCAGCAAAAGAAAATCATTTGTGCAGAAATACCTACTTTTATACATGGGGTTAACATGAACATAATAGGAATCAACTGAATGCAGTAAGACTCAGAACAAGGTAGTATAATATGCATTGTGGCTTACATATGTTCTTGAACTATATCCCTGAGCATTTATTTTTATCATGTTTTTGAGGCTTCTAGAAATTGTGTTTTATGAATTCTGGATGACCTGACTGAATGTTCGTCATAATAATTCTGGCCTACCTAATTATTTTTTGAGATGCCTGTCAGATTTCCAAAAATAATCTTCTAGGCCTGGAATGGTAGCTCATTCTCACCAAATTGAGGCTGAAGCTTAATACAATATGAAAGAATACAGAACTAATCTTGAAAATAAGGAAAAATAAGTGTGCTATTAAGAAAAGAGTCCCATTCTCAGTCTTGAGAAAGTAGAAAGCATCAGAAAGAAAATCAAAACCACCTTGATTTTGCTTATTAGACTATAAGGTGGGACATAAATGAACTTTGAAAAATTTTCATGATTCTATCATTCTTTCATACTACAATAAAAAGCATTCTGGACTTTCTACCATTCTTCTTTCTTGGGGTTGCCTACCTTGAAGGACTGGTACTGGTGGACTTCCAGACCTGGCTGAATTGCAGCTCTCAGTGTTGATCACATTAACCGCTTCTTAGGTTGCAGGTAGTTGTAACATAATTACATTTGGAGAGCTGCAATTTCTCATGCATGATCTAAAATTTTATATCTATTTAGGTCAGTCCAAATTCTATCAAGACTTGGCTCACCATTATCCTATACAGTGATCATGGAGGAAGACCAAAATAATTAAGCCACAGCATAGTGTATAAATAAGATGGATAGCTGGAATCTATTGTGGATCTTACCTTTTGTCATCGCTATGGTTACTACTATCTGACAGAGATAGTAGATCATTCTTTCTCTAAATGATAAAATGATTGTTAATAAGAAGAACCAGCATCTGATTATCTTGCACCAGATTAGCAATCTAGAAAGGGGCTATTAAACCCAAGACAAGGAAAGACTCAGTGAACTCTTTCTAGCTCACTTTTTGCTATATCCTATGAACAGAATCTTCAAAATGGACCTTTTAATCACTATCAAATGGATACTGATTATTGAACAAATTTTTCAGTATTTCAACAGTGTGTTTTCCGTATTTATACATGCATGGTAAGTATCTGTTCTACATAGTTTGTTCTCTATTTATGTATACTGGAATGAGTTTAAGATTGTAAGCATTACTGTTTCCATGTATCACTCCTAATAAAAAGGTACAACTGTATCTACCTACTTCTGTTGAAATGGAATGTATAGGATATTAACACCTCCATACTTAATATCTCTTAAAGAACCTATTATACATAGGTTAAATTCATACATTGTGCTAAGTCAAAATGTGATTGATTTGGAGACCTTCATACTATTTTTGATATGCTTAATGTTATGTGGAAACTACAATATGATTTTAAAACTAGTTTAGTTTTATGCTTAATTTAAAACAACAGAACTTAAAGAATGATAAAAGGTTTATTTAGGCATTTGTCTATAATCCAGATACAACTAAAGTGGGAAGAAGACATGAGTACAAATGAAAGCTCTACTTAATGTTTCCTATGCTTTATATTTCTTTGGAAATTTTTAAAGTAGATTGCATATGCTTAGCTGGATAAAATATAGCATAAATTGTCTATAAGCGATCACCATGTAGGAATAATGAAGCTGACTTTTGTTACTACATGTGAGCTGCAAAAATCCAAACGACAGTAAGGTAGAAAGTAACAAAGAAAGAGTTTTCAGAAGTTCTGTGCTATCATTTAGTCATTGTTCAAATTTTTGCATTCCAGATGTGGCAATTCTGAGCATGAAACTTTTGCTATCCTGTTCCATAGATGTATTAAATAAATGTGTGAAAACCCACCAATTTTTTTTTTAATTATCCTACCTTTATAGTGATTGAAACAATCTATACATGTCCAGGCTCTGTTTATGTATGTTCACACTGTAGGTGATGGGAATTTTGTGTGGTCAACTTATTGATAGAATGTTTGTATTTCAAATGCTTATATTGAAGATGGAGTGGAGTCAAGGATAATGAAGGTTATGGGTCTTTTTATTTCTTTTATTTTAGTGACAGTAAATGATTGTGGCCAGACTTCCTTTCTTTTATTGTTGTACTTGTTGCTGTTGTTATAGGGAAAAGTTTGCAAAGTAGTGAGGTAGTTGTTTCTTGTGGTATATGGCCAGCTCTCTGGAGAGAAATTAAGTTAATTAAGGTTGCATAATCTTCATTAATTCTAATAATATGACATTATGAGAAACTGGTATGAATGAGAATAATATGGGCCTATTTTCATTTTTTTTTTAAAGTATTGAAAACATTTTCAATATTTTCCCAAGTAGGAAATCCAGGCACAACCTAATTAGCAAATTTTAGTAACTTTGCAACTAAAAGTTTCTTTCCAATTTACGGTTATGATTAATTTATATATTTTTAAGCCTACATAGTATTTTCTAGTTCATTGATAAAAATTGGAGATGATAACAAGATGAATTGTAGAGTAACTTTTTGAAGAAACATGGCAAGGTAGATGTAGGACAAAAATAAAGATTCTATGATAGGTAGTTTTGAACTATAGATTTTAAATCAAAAATACAATGCAGCAGAATAGAAATATGTTGTTTCATTAAAAAAAACCTAGTAATATGAATAAGTCATAGGTGTGCTTGAGACTACATTCTGATCATCATACTGTGGATAATTGAAAAGAACCTGGTTTCCAAAATATCATAAGGATTATTTTCTCAAAACTACAAGCAACTCTTAACATTAAAATGTCCTAACTTACCTGGAGAAAAAAATAAGCACTTTGTCATATTCTAGGCACTTAGCAAAAAATCTAAGGATAAAATTGACTTATTCTGTAGCATTCATTCTTTCTCAACAAAACTCATACCCAAAGTTTGATTCAATATTTTTTTTTTGCCAAGTTCTTCTCTATCTGTGCTGGAGGGATATATTTTTCATTAGCCCAATATAGGAAATGCCATGAAGAATGCTGAGAATAAAGGCAGCTGCTGAGTGAAATGGATTGTTGAACTATGAAAAAAGGCCAAATTTTTGATATCCAGCAGGTGCAGTATCTGACCTTTACATGAGAATAATGGCTTGAATCTAAATGGCTGCTTAAAATAGGTGTGAGTTATATATAATACTTACTACTTTATATTCTTTGGTAGGTAGGTAGGTAGGTAGGTAGGTAGGTAGGAAGGAAGGAAGGAAGGAAGGAAGGAAGGAAGGAAGGAAGGAAGGAAGGAAGGAAGGAAGGAAGGAAGGAAATCAAACTTGTTAAGCACAATTTTCATCTTTAAAAAAGTTATACCCATTAATTTGTGCTAAGCAAGTTAACAAGATTTGCATATTTATATTTTAAGTACTTGAGTTTTTGAGAAAATGTATTTAATTAGATGGCAATGGCTGCCAAGGTGAAATGGCAAGATTACATCTTTTTTTTTAACCATTGCCTATGTATGATCTCAGTATACATACGTGATCTTGATATGATTGTTGTACTCATTGGTACAGTTGAACCCAATTTTCTCTACTTAATAATTATATTATGATATTTTATAGGTAAAGGCTACATAGTGGCAACTAAAGCCAAATAAGAATATGGGATTTTTTTTCTTCCAAAAAGTGCCAGGTATAATTTCTAAGCCAGTGGGACAGGGAAGTATATAACAAAGCACTTTCCCCTGGATTGCAGTCAACTTTGCAGGACCATAATATATTGCCCCCATGAGATCTAGTTCTGATGCCTCTGAATGTGATATTTAAACACAATGCTGCCTATGTTGAACAAACATGGCTGAATTGAGTTGAGGCTAGTTATTACTACTGCAGTTGCCACCTTATCACATTTTCCCATTAAACACCCAAAGTGAATGTTAAAAAACAACCAGATCATGTGCACTGTAGATTGAACATATGTCAGGCAGTCTCTCTATTTTCTCAAATAATGGGTTGTATATTTAATTGGCATGTCTTATCATTTATATCATAATTAATAATGGGCAAATTGGATATTGGCTCATATTGACACTATGCTGCCTCTAATCCTAAGAGATTAGATTGTTCCATTATAGACATCTCCTGCCAATTATGTCTACATCATGGAGGTAGCAAGACAGATGGCTGCACAAATAATAATAGTGTCCATCTACTCAATCCAATTCATACCAATTAATCTTTTTATCAGGAACATTTTTCAACATTCTCCTGCCACTCGGTTTTTTAACCAAGAAAATTTAATGTGTTCCCATAGAAACCAATTACTATTATTTTAGTGTCATGACATTCATCTGAGGAAGGATGATTATCAACCTTTCTTTTTCCTAGATCTACAAGGTTTAACAATCTTTCTAAATCTTTACATTTGGTTAAATGCTCAAACTGTTCCTAAGAACAAGTATGTAGCATTTTTAAACATATTTACTTCATTCTGTAGAGAATTTGACAAGAAATTGACTATTGCTCATGTGATAATGTTGATAATATTACTAATCTTTCAAATAAGTAATCTTCTCTTCAGAGATCTATTTGTTCTTAGATAGAGGTTCAAGCATAGAATCTTTGGGCAAGAAACTCAGCAAAACCTTTCAAACAAGCCCATAAATTACAAGTGTATGCTTTCTTCACCATTGGCTACACTGGGAGCTGTAGTTCAACAATATCTGGAAGGCCACAGACTTCCCATAACTAGTTAATGTTAATCGATCCATCTACAGTACTGCAAAATGTGGAGAAGCTCTCAAGGATAGGAGAATTCCTGCATCCCCTGAGAATTCCCTGGATCTAGACTAGACTTCGCAACATAACCCAAACTGTTGTGATTGAATAATAATGTAAATCCAGGTAGAATATTTAAAAAAGTCTTTATTAATTATAAAGAATTAATATAAACATTAATTATAACTATATATTAATTCTACATTTGTAAAGGATTTTTTAAGGGCCTCTTATACTTATCAGAATTTATTGACCAAATATTAGTAAATGAGAGGAAATGAGAAACTTACTTAAAGCTTAAAGCTGCCAAGTTTGAAGACCTCTGCTCTACATAAAAGGACCAGAGGTCAGAATATCTCTGAAAAGACCAAACACCATGGACCAATGGTGAAATCTGAATTTTTTCACTACTGGTTCTGTAGGCGTGGCTTGGTGGGCGTGGCAGGGGAAGGATACCATAAAATCTCCATTCCCTCCCACTCCAGGGGAAGGATACTGCAAAATCCCCATTCCCTCTTCATTCCTGGAGGAAGGATATTGCAAAATCTCCATTCCCACCCCACTCTGGGGCCAGCCAGAGGTGGTATTTGCCAGTTTTCTGAACTACTCAAAATTTCCGCTACTGGTTCTCCAGAACCTGTTAGAACCTGCTGGATTTCACTCCTGCCATGGACCTCTTTAAGGTTATAGCCCTAAATTTATATCTGTGATGCAATTTCCTGAATCTAAATCTTCTTCCCAATAGAACAAAGGCCAGCTGTGCAAAAGGAAGATTGCAAGCTAACTTTCCATAGTCTGAGTGCTACCAACAAAAAAGGATTTTGTGAAATGCCCTCCCCCCCCCGCACCCCATTAGAGTGAAGAAATACAAAGCCAGCTTTCCTCTAATGATCTCAGTCTAGGGGTAGTTTCATTTGAGAAAAGGCAGCCTGATTCAACTCCTGAACTATTTAAGTTTTCCAATTTAGAACTAGCACTTTAATTTGGGTTTTGTAACCAATGAGGAGTAAATGAAGTTAGTATTAATGTTTTTGACAGATATATCAGATCTCTGGGCATAGGTTGGCTGTAATTTTTTTTTAAAAAAAAAATCAACTGAGCCTTCCAGAAAATCCATTTTATTACTTAATAGCTTAGCGGCCTCTCCTATTGAAACAGATTTAAAATTCCTCAGGGCTACAAAGAACTGTGTCTTTTTGTTTATGTAAAATATGTGGTGTATCATTAATATCTGCAATAGTTTTTAAAGGAATTGAAAACTTACCCTTCTTGAAAAATTTGCAATTTCTTTCCTAGACACCCACATGTTGTGGGTGTTTTATAGCCAAACTGATGCATCCCAAGATGCAGAGTAAGAAAAAATGTGCTTTATGGAGTGATTATTTGTCCAATTTAAGCAGCACCGGCAACTGAGTAGTCAAATAGGAACAATGCGACCTAGCCCATTGAATGGCTCTGCTGTTGATTGAGGCTACTGATACCTTGACAAAATGCAGACTCCCACCCTGAGCAAGAATCAGACGTGGCTGTAATAATACAACATTTCCCAGCAAGGCTGAGAGAGTTTTTTGTGGTTGAGTGAGCACTACAGGGAAAGGTAAGGTTTATTGTCAGCACAATCAGTCAAAAAGCATGTAAACAAAGTTCTAGTTGAGGGAGTATTTCTCTGGTGCAAGACAGATCACTTAGTAATTTATCTACGGTATAGATATTTTGGTATAGAAGAGATCTTCAGAATGTACCAGATACTTTGCTGATAGCAGCGATAGAACCAGAGGTGGGTTTCAGCAGGTTCTGACCAGTTCTGGAGAACCGGTAGTGGAAATTTTGAGTAGTTTGGAGAACCGGTAAATACGACCTCTGAATGGCCCCACCCCTGTCTATTCTCTGCCTCCCGAGTCCCATCTGATTGGGAGGAAATGGGGATTTTGTAGTAACCTTCCCCTGCCAAGCCCGCCAAGCCAAGCCACGCCCACCAAGCCATGCCATGCCCACAGAACCAGTAGTAAAAATTTTTGAAACCTACCACTGGATAGAACATGCTGTATTTCTATAATGCTTTTAACTGAAGGATTCAATAAAGTCTAGAAATTCATAGCTTTGAAGCAGAAGCAGCGCACACCTTAAAAACATTGTGCTAACTCACCAGTTCCTCCATGAACTGGTGTAATTAAACCTAAGCTTGTTAATTTGAATAATGTGCAGACCCCAGCAAAACCTAGAACAATTCTGAACAACCTAGGCAGTGTCATAGGATTACAATTCTTGCCATTTTTCACCATCATCAGTAGTTTCCAAGCATGATGGAAGGTGCAATTCAACTATATCAATAAGCCTACCACATGTTGCAGTTTCTGCACTTAGCCGCAAAAATAGAAGTGGTAAAGAATGTATCATAGAAGAGTGAAAAGATTTTTAAAGGATCGCTGTGTTCTACCTCCCTGCCTAAATCAGACTTAAATCTGTCTTGAGACAGTACAAAGACAGGATTGGCCGATCTTGCATAATTGTTTCCTGCTGGTGATACTGTGGCAGGGAATAAGCAGAGTCTGTTCTGTACATCATTATCTCTCTTTATCCATGCAAATATGATGTGGTTAAAGTTATGGAATAACTATACTAGCTGAAAGACAGGAAGAAAGTGACATAATTATTAGATTGAAGGTATTGATACAATTTGCTTTGCCTAGCCCAAGACTAAAACTGGTATTGCTTTGTTAATTTCTTCCAAGGGCATAATGTACGCAGAGAGTATTTTCATTTTAAAAAGCACAACAGTTATCAGACTAATTGAATCAGGAAGTTTCCTTTCAGGCAAAATGTTCAGTGGATAACATTAATTCTGCGATCTTCTTCTCCACGGGGAAGAAAGTGATAGAAGAAAGAAAAGCTCAGTTGCTGATCCCGATGAAAAATCTGAGACTATTTTGCCTTAAGTTGTGTTTCTCCATCAAATGCTCTGCATGTAAATATTTACTGGCAACTATTCCCAGTCTATTAGCAACACAGCTTTCTGCTGCTTGTGTTACTAGAGGAACTACTTCAAAAACCACCTTGATGTATGCAAACTCTCTTCAATGTATTCATTGAATTTGTATATATTGAACTTTTACTGCCTCACATTTGGCTTTTGCATGCTTTCCTGCCTGATTAGGTTTTACATTTCCATATGTAATTTATGACAAATTGATTGATACCATGGAGACATTTAAAGAATTACCTATATATGCTCCCTTGCACATTTTATGTTTAATACTTCTGTGCAGAAAATGAAGTGTAGGTCCTAACTGCACAACACCACAGTTAGAAAAAAAGATCTATTTAAGGCAATATGCTGCTATCTGCTTTCTGCCTACAATGTCATGGCAAACTCATGAATTTGGTTGAGGAGCAGTAAGAAAGAGGGTTACAAACCAGTCTTTCAGCCTCCCGGATGACTTCTCACATAATACCATCCAGTGGTGGGTTTCAAAAATTTTTACTACCGGTTCTGTGGGTTTCCTTGGTGGCTGTGACATGGCTTGGTGGGCCTGGCTTGGTGGGCGTGGCAGGGGAAGGTTACTGCAAAATCTCCATTTCCTCCCAATCAGCTGGGACTCAGGAGGCAGAGAATAGATGGGGGTGGGGCCAGTCAGAATTTTTACTACCAGTTCTCCAAACTACTCAAAATTTCTGCTACCGGTTCTCCAGAACTGGTCAGAACCTGCTGAAACCCACCTTTGATACCATCCTCAAAAAAGTTTGTACTATGTTAGATGAGGAGGCAGCTGGAGAAATAAAATATATATTTCATTACATCAGGGATGTATTAAAAATGGGGAGAATTTTGTCAAAATTGGGGGAACACTGGAACTCTCTATAATGATATTTTATTAGTATCATTATATCATTGTTTATTAATTATTTAACAATCCTTTGCCAAATTGATTATCCTCATCTATATAAATGATTTTATGGAAAGATATATTTAAAATAGATGTTTGCAATGTTTTGTATTTTTCCTTGAGATACACTCTCTCTAGTTATATAAATATATGGAATGGTATATGAGAAAGTCCTTGGTAGAAGCAGGAACAGATGATGCCTATGGAATGGCCAGATAACGGAGGGCATAGACCACATCTGTAGAGCAAAGAAGAGAAGGAGCATTGGTCTTACCTGAAACAAACCTTCTCAGATGGTTGCGGGAGAGTCCAAAGCATGGGTTGACTCTTCCTTCCTGTATAGACTGAGTCAACAGACTTTTTTAGCCACGCCCTTCCTGTTCCTCTTTCTCCCCAGTTATTCAATGAAAGGCATAGCTAGTAAGGAAGTTATTACTCCAATGTCCTCCTAACTTCCCTGAAGGTCCAGGCCAAGAAATCCCTAGGGCGGAATTTGGACTCTGCCACAATCGTCTGAGAAGGTGCGTCTCAGGTAAGACCGTTGCTCCTTCTCCAGATTGGTTGCAGGAGAGTCCAAAGCTTGGGACATACCAAAGCTGATTACTGTCCTACTGTCCTGGGGGGGCCCACCCCATGGTCCGGAGATCCCCCAGTCCTGTGAACTCTCTGCAACCAAAGGATGCGTCTGCAGATGCAAAGGCATCTAACCTGTAGTGTTTAACAAAGGGAGATGGTGATGACCAAGTGGCCGCCCTGCAAATATCCTCAATGGGAGCCCAAATCACCCATGCTGCCGTAGTGGCAGCGCTCCTGGTCGAGTGAGCAGATATGCCCCTAGGTACCTGCCTGGCCTGGCTCTCATATGCCATAGCTATGCATGCTCCGAGCCACCTGCCCACAGTGGAAGGAGTGACCTTAGTGCCCAAAGAAGATGGTTGAAAGGATACAAACAAGGACTCTGTCTTGCAAAAAGGCAATGTCATTTTGATGTAAATTTTGAGGGCCCTCCTCACATCTAAAGTGTGCCATTTCTTTTCCTGTGTTGGCCTTGGACAAAAATCAGGAAGAACTAGCTCCTGGGCCCTATGAAACCATGAGTTCACTTTCGGCATGAATGAGGGGTCCAGTCTCAGAACTACCCTGTCTGAGTGGAAAATGCATAAATCTTCCGGAACTGAGAGGGCCACCAGCTCTGATATGCATCTGGCTAAAATAATGGCCACTAGAAAAATGACCTTAAAAGTCAAGAATCTCAGGTTGACTGATCTCAATGGCACTTATGGTGGTGATATGAGGGCCTGTAGTACTCGGTGTAAATCCCAGGAGGGATATCTGTGTACTATGGGGGGCTGTAGATTGGCTGCCCCTTTGATGAACCTCCAGATGACTGGAAGCTGTTAATGTTGCTTAATTTTTAAGGTGTGGTATCCATGCTGCCTCTAGCAAAGTTACTGATATACTTTCTTTTCTCAGTTCCTCCTGTAATTTTCAGGATTTAACATAATGTTTCTTAGTCTAATATGGAGAGAGTCTATTGCTTTTCTTCTAATGTGCTGCTGAATTCTTATAGGGAAGCAAGAAAGGTAATTGTATGTCACCAGAAGGCCTACAAAAATGTTGGATATATTCCTGCATGTAGTCAGAGGCTTCTGAATTAATGATTAGAGTCATGAAGAAAAATATCTTGACCACAGTAGATTCTGCATTGGGTCTTAAGTATTCATATTTGGAAGAGAAAGAGGTGATATTTTAAGAAGGCAGGCAGGTGTCTGGCTGAGGAGGAGGTGAAGACAGCTGAGAAGGCAGATGAAATGTGACAGGGAAAAGAAAGAGGTAGAATTGGTGGATGCAAACAGATGAGTTGACAGCAGTAAACAGGTTGAGATGAAAATGGGTCTTTAAAAAAGCAAAATAAAAATATATTGGATTAAGATGAGTGAATAGAAAAAAGGGAGAAGAAATTGGGGGGAAAGCCCTACAAGAGCAAAAAGGAAAAGCCCCAGGCATTTTTGTTAATAGGTATTCATGACCATCATTTTTCCTATCAGCTTGTGTTCAAAGATTTAACATCAGAAGAATGTCAGTGCATCCAGTAGTATGCAGACTAGTTCTTGGGTTACCTTCCAGGCTGTTTTTTTTTTCTCTGCCATACAGATCCATTTTCTTATCCCATAATTGTGGAATCAAGTCTTTTTTTTTCAGAAGACCTGAAGAGGAGAGGGAGGAGGGAGGGAGGAGGGAGGGAAAAAGAGAGAGAGAGAGAGAGAGATTGTAATGGAAGGTAGGAAATAGTTGAATTTTGCTGTTATAAAATATACAGGTTTAACTGCTGATAGCATCACATTATAATTTTTAATGTGACAGAAAATGGAAATGATATTAACTATTAAATATATGAGCAATCACTGTATTAACCGCATCCAATTCTATTAATTTAATTTTAATTAATTTTAAAAGCTACACAAATTGAAGCAATTTCTCCCCCCCCCCCTTTTTTTTGTGTCTACCCAGGGATATCCACAGAAGTGGGGAGGCCCACCCCAAAAGTGAAGATGGAGGCTGTAGGAGATCAAAGCCCTTTTTAATATGTCTCTATGTAAAAAAGTTGGAGGTTTAATTGTGCAATCATAAAAATCACTTGATTTTTTATGTTGTGTTTTAATCTCCTTGCTGATGCTCCTGTCTCTACCCTACTTTTTGATTTAGCCCAATTTCATTTTTGGAATGTGCCCCTGGCATGTAAGTGTCAGTCAAAGTTTAGATGCCAGCCTTTCCTTTGAAAAGGCTATTCATTTTGTGCTATTGGTAACAAGGAGCTGCTCAACAACGATTACAATTACAGTAACAAAAGTGGACTCAGAATCAGTGTTTCTTGTACTTAGCAACTCCCAGAATTCCTCAGCCACTTTCAGATCTGGGGGTTGAAGTCCATGCATCTTAAATTTGCCAAGTTTGAGGAAACACTACTTTAAACGAAGATTGATGAAAGGCTGGAAATGAGACTACCAAATCATAGCGTTACATTATTATCTATAACGCAGCTCTACTGTGATTAGATCTGTATGCCTTACCTAAAACAAGGAGAGTTCCTAATTGAAATAGAAAAGGGCAATAAAAAAAGGTTCAAGATGTGTGTTTCCAATAATGTGAATGGGAAATATTATCAAGATTTAACATTTTATCCAATCTTTGGGAAATAATTTCTTTTTTTCCTCTCATTATAATTCACCCAGGGGAAAAGGAATAGCAGCTATTGTCTGAGTAAACAGTCTACTTTATAATTCTCAATAGTAAAAGCTGTTGCCTGTCTGAAACCCATACCAAGCCCCAGGTCATTATTCTTAGAGGGTAGATATTTATTTAACCTCCTGCTGTATTAAACTGAATATTGATTGGTCATAGTTTCAGAGCAGGTCTGAAGAAAAGGTCTTTTATGCATAGTTTGCTAAACATAGGCATTTCAGGCTACACAATGTGCTGGTATTTTTGGAGCCTAGTAACCTGGTTAATCAATTCATGGGAAATGGCTGTGTTAACCATACAACAATGTGGTGCTTCCATGTTGAGTCTGTGGTAGTCAAATAGGCATTTGAAAAACTGCCAGACTAAAAGGGATTTTAGTTTGGACCAAAAAAAACAACAACATGTTTTATATCAGTCATCAACATTCTAATGATCTTTAATATTTTAACTTGACTGACTAGAAATTCTAAGAATTAAAGTCCAAACAAACTTGGAAGGCACCAGATGGGATAAAACAGTCACATTCTTAACATTAAATACCTTTGTATATGAATAACAATGTGATATATTTTGTAAAGCTCAAATTAAAATCTTCCTCCTTTCTTAGATTGCACCAAGAGAAATAGTTTCAAGATGAGATGAAGTAATAGCACTGCTTTACATTACACTGGTGAGGCCCACATGATACAAAAAAAGATGTTGAGACCCTGGAAAGAGTGCAGAGAAGAGCAACAAAGATGATTAGGGGACTGGAGGCTAAAATATATGAAGAATGATTGATGGAACTAGGTAGGTCTAGTCTTACAAACAGAAGGACTAGGGGTGATTTGATAGCAGTCTTCCAGTACTTGAGGGTCTGCCACAGAAAACTTGGAGTTGACCTATTCTTCAAAGCACTTGAGGACCAGACAAGAAGTAAAGGGTAGAAGATCATTAAAGAGAGATCTAACCTAGAACTTGGAAATTTCCTGACGTAACTTGGCATGACACTCGACAGGACACTCACTTTTAAACAGCATTGTCTGAACACTAAGGCGAAAGTCAGCTTGAGAAACAATGATCAGAAAATTGATAAACTATACATGGGCAATTCAGCCATCCATGTTGCACACATCAGCTTTGGCTGAGTGGCTCCACAGCACAGTATGCTTCTCCAGTGCGAGGCACATCTGCACACGTGAAACAAATTGATATTGCTAACAATGAAGCAGTATATTTAGTGACCAGATGCCTCAAACCTATAGCAATTGAGAAATTACACCCTCTTATTGGCATTACCCCAGCTAAGATCAGGAGAGAAGTAGCAGAGACTCTGCAAGAATTAAGCAAGAGAATGATCCTTGATATACCCTGAGCAAACATATGCCCCAAGCCTGCCAACTCAGATTTAGGAAAAGCTTTATGTAAAGAAAAAAACATTCTTAAGGGTATGCAAGAGCAAACCAGAATGAAAAGGTGGAGGTAGGAGACAACTGAGCAAGGAATCACATTAAAGGAGAATATGGCTCAAGGATACAACCTCCCTTATGTTACTTGGAAGACCCTGAATAACAACATGCTGTGTGAATGCAGAGAGAGACAGATCCCAGCCAATCTGCTGGTATGTCAGTTACTATGAAAACATGTACCAACAATGACTTATTTTTTGCCAACGACAAAGCCAAGAAGGTGGCTTCCTTTTGACAGTATAAAGTTTGATCTGGACATGGAAGGAAAAGAATCATGATACCATCCAGCATTGGGATAAAAGAAAGATGTTTAATGCTCACTTTGGTCACATCAGACTGCACTAATTTTCTCTTGAAGAATGACCCAATAAATCATAGGGTTGCTCTAGTTCCATTCAAAGCTGCCAGTGCTCAAACTCTGCACATAATTGGCATGTAGAACCTTAGGAACTGTTAGAGTATGCTCCGGTGCCTTTCCTGAGCCATAGCAATGAAAGACATTATAGTACATCCAGGTAATTCAGTGAAATTTTACATAAATGCCTCTAGAACCAGCATGCAAATAATAAAACAATGAACTAAAATATGTTACCAAAGATTTACTGAAACAAAATCATCTATTTTGCTACGTAGTAGATAAATATGTGATCCTGCATTTACTTGGATTGCTTTGAAACAAAGAATATTATACTTCATTAGCCTCATTGAGATAGCCAGTATGCAATTTCAACAGCCTGAACAGTGCCCTTAGCTTTCCAGAGTAAAACTTGTTATGCATGCCTTAATCAACCTCTTTGTACTTCACCATCAGCAATGTGGAATGGAATAGTTCAGGTTGAAGGGGTTTAATTTTGTGTGTTGCATCGTTACCCTGATTGCTGCATATCTGGTGATTTAATCTAGGAAAATGATATGCATCTGACTCACTTTTCATTGGCAAGTGCAGGCCCTTCAGTAACACTGGGATGCAGAATGAACAGATGGCCCAAATAGACTAACCCTCTTACTCGAAATATGTAATACACGTGCACAGAAGTGTTATTCTCAAAGTGGACATATAGATAGAGACATACACTCACCAAGACCCAAGAGAAGCAAAATCTTTAGGAAAAGGAATTAACAGTCTTGCATTAAAATAATAATAGGAATTGGAACTTCACAATAGATTCTTTGGGGCATTTAAGCAGTTGGGAAACAGCAAGTAGACACAGACATTTGCCATCTCTTCTACATAACCAGACTAGAGGCAGAGAAAGACTTTATGGACTATAATTGAGACTGGTAACTTGGTTGTTAAACAACAGCTTGTGACCTTACTTCAGCTTTCCTTTGCTTTACATATGTGCAAAAGTTGTACATGCAAGGTTGGGTCACAAAGTTACTTTTTCATCACCATTCTAACGATGAATGGTCACTAAACAAAGCAGTCACTAAACAAGGAGTATAGATAGACAACAGATAAACAAAAACACATAGTCAAATGTATACACACACATTAATTATAAACCACATTTGTGGGGAGATAGGTCTACTTAGTAATATCCTATTTCTGTGAGATGTTCTATAGGATAGTTTGTTTGTATGTTCTGAGATTAAGTAAGCTTGAAGTTTTCTCAGGATATTTGTGTGCAAGCATAAAAACACACAAGCATATTAACTGGTTTTATTTATCTCCCTTGTTGCTGTTTGTTACCTCTTTATTCCATTCTTTTTTCCTCAAAAAGCTCAAACTAGCATATATTAAATTTACAATATGGCATTTCTACACATCTCTTGAGTGTAGATGTTGTACTGAGCTCAAATGAAGTTCACACTTCTGCTGGTACTGAGGACACTGCACAAATCTCCTTTTATCCAACTTAATACATAACGGAATAAGGATAAGAAAGTTCATTTATGAAACTTTTCTGCTTTGTCTTGATTTTTTAACACTTCTTATCTATAAAACAGTCTTAATCATTTTTCACACACTTACACATTTTTTCAAATAACAAATGTAACATAAATGTTGAGAGTAACAAAAATAGAATGGGTTAAGCCTAGTCAAAAATACATTAGAAAGTGTAAGGTAGTCTAAAATTAATTTTATTTATGTAAACAAGGCAAAATTCATGGTAAATAAGGCTTGTCCTGGTGAACACTTCTCATAGTGAAAGTTAAGGAATGCACTGGGAAAAGGAAGGTTTAATATATGTATGTATTTTTCCATTACGAAAATCTTCAATACTTTCTTATTCTGCTGTATGTACTGTAGTGTAAAGAACAGATTAAGTTAGAATGGTACTTTTAGAAATTAGCATATTGTCATTAAATATAATTTTTGGCATTATTGATTCAGTACTCCAAGAACAAGCTTTATTAGTGGCATATTTGCACACGTTTTCCAAAAAATGTACAAGCTATCAAAATATTCAAGTTTATCACAAGTACATAGTCATAGAGGTGTCAGGCTTTGAAAGATGACCCAGAGCACAAATCAAGAATAAGGATAAGGAAACTCAGATAGCGTTGAGACCATATTCTATACAACAAATTGTGAATAATAGGGATAAAAAGAGAGAATAGTGCTGGGCTCACATACATTTGGCTATTGATTGCACACATACAGCACTTATTTAAACATGAAAACTGGCTGAGTGGTGTCCAAGGGAAGGCATGGAGAGTTGTAGTATATGAGGTGAAGAAAAAAAATACCCAAATTTGATTTCATTTCCATTCAAAGGTCATTAAAATGAAATATAATTAATTTAGACTTTCCAGGCATGTCTTTAATATCTTTTTCCTTCTACCAAAGTAAAAATTATAATTTCATAAAAAACCTCGATGTCTCCAAGGAGGGAAAAATGTATGGAATTTAGGGGCTGTATTTAGGTCTGGAAGTTCAGGCTTTGCAACTGTACTATAAACCATGGTTTGCAGGCTAGTTCATAGTGTTACACCATGACAGAAGCCAATAAACTACATTACAACTTAGCACAGTATCCATCAGACTGAAGCTTATGTTGGCAGCCTCTTTTATTTTTACTTTGTTCATACCCAAATGTGTCGATGGATGGATGAGAAACTGACATCTATAAATGTTTCTTTAAGATTGTTAATAACAAGGGAATTGTTGCCTACTGTAGTACTACTCAGTTGTAGTACTGTAGAACAGAGATTAATTAGCTTTTGTAAGCATGTTAGAATAGCCAGTTACGGTGAAAATATTACACAAACACTCATACTGGTTTTATTCTCCCAAAGAACAGATTAGATGTTCAAACAGAACCCTGATTTATAAGATATCTCAAGATTCAGATTAAAAAAATATGATGGATTATTAAGGTGTCTCGTTGATTTATTGACCATATGGCAATTTATAAGTCATGTCAGTAACTTTATAGGTAACACAATTAATTCCAAAGTTATTCCTGAGTTCTCCAAGTTGGAAGGTGCTGATGGATAAGCAATGAGACTGACTTATAAGTTGATGCTGAACTATAAATCAGGCAGCTGGGTAATAAATCATGAGATGGATGGATTTGATTACAGCACTGAATAGTGAGTCATGCAACTGTATCATACATGCTGAGCAGTTTGGCCAAACCTTCACTGTACATTCTGTGCATTTGTTTGGAAATGTGCAGATTGATTTAACAGGTAGAAACACAAATCACCACTCCACTTTGTAACCCAAGCTGATTTTAAAAAACTGTGTTTACCCTGGCCATGTTGATCAAGCCACTCTTGATTTAACACAAAAGTACCTAGTTTACATTTGTTGCCAGCATGACAGCTGGGGCCTGAGCACATGAAAGGCTTGTCTCGTAACTCTCTTGTCAGGTATGACATGAGAAACATGGATTGATGACATGTTTTGTACATCCAGCTATAGGTTAAAAATCAGGACTGAAAATCCTTACAGAAAATAAGTCAAGAAGCATTTGCTCTTGCTAACTAATGTAGCCAGCTATTGCCAAAAAGTGCAGTAATGAGATCTTATAGTGTTAAAGAATGTGTGTGAGGAAATAATTTAATTCAGACAGCATTGCAGCCACATATACATGGTCATTACCTTTGACCATGTTGCAACCAACCTCATCTGTGCCATTTACAGAGAGGGGAAGGAGGAGCAAATGATGACATGAGTCTGATGCCATCCCACCAATGCTGCAACTTACAGTACATTTTTGCATGATGTGGACTTTATTTTTTATTTTATTAATTTGTATACTGCCTGACTCCAATGGCTCCAGACTGTTCATGCGTAAGAACACTAAAAACTAATAAACAAGAACAGAGGAATGAATGGTGGCAAACTGGGTAGTATAAATAAAAAAACCCACACAACCTAAAAGGGAATTTAGTCACACTTGCCAAAAGCCTGGGCAACCCCCCCACCAAAAAACAGGTCTTCAAAGTCATTCAGAGCTCTGGTGGCTCAACAGACTAAAGTAGTCTGTTATTAACATCTGCTGCTTGCAATTACTGCGAGTTCAAGTCCCACCAGGCTCAAGGTCGACTCAGCCTTCCATCCTTTCTAAGGTGGGTAAAATGAGGACCCGGTTTG
>JANHZT010003009.1:79481-91795 GCA_032468215.1 Stegonotus admiraltiensis
TTTATTCTAATTGTACACCGCCCTGAGTCCTATTGGAGAATGGCGGTATAAAAATCAAATAAATAAATAAATAAATATGTACTCTTCCACAAAGTACAAGCAGGTTAAGGAGGAAGCTGGCCCAGGGAATGCATGGGTATAAAAGTTTTGTTTGTTTGTGTTCTCTTCAGGGGAGTTTTGTGAACAAGGAGGCAATTGCTGAGTACATGTAGGTTGGAGGCAGAAAACTAAAAAAATGGATGGTGATAGAAGTGATAGCATTGAAAAGAACTGAGCAGTGATGCAGGACAACTGAAGACGCAGAAATCATTCAAGTCATTGATGGCGATCTTTAGCAATAAGGCAGTGGTGGGAAATTATTGTTTCCAAAGATGCTGGTCAAAGAGAATTATTCTGGGGTCAGGTTTACTCTGGTTCATCCCTCACTCCCCCTTTTGTTTTACATATCAATAATAACCAACCATGCAAACACTAGCCAAAATATCTGGAGGTAGCACCCAATAGGAACCAGCAAAGTTCAGGAATGGAATAACAAATTGGGTTTTGTCCCATCAGCAAATCCAGAAAAGGAACTCATAGACCAAGAAGAAGTAGTAGTCCAACCACAGCTCTTAATCAAAGACAGAGCCCATGCAACAAAATAACGGTGGTGGATCAGTGCCTGGGACTAGGAGAAGGAGAAGACCATTAAGAAACTTGAGACTCTCTATGCCTTTTTGTATTAAGCACCGAGAATCAAAAAAAGAATAGGGCTGGAAGAAACCTTGTACATCATCGAGTCCAAGGGTGTCAAACTCAAGGCCCGTGGACTGGATTTGGCCCACGGGGTGCTTAGATCTGGCCCATGGGGCACCCTGGAAACAGCAAAGGACCGGCCCATGGTCCCTCTGCCAGTGAAAATGGAGCTCCATTTTTACTGGCAGAGCACTGTGGTGGGTTTCAACTGGTGTTACCACCGGTTCACTTTGCACACACGCACATGCTTTGTGCACAATTGGTGCTACACGCAAGTGCATTGCATTTCAGAACAGCTGAGGCACGGCAATCCACTCTGCAGTGCCTATCAGCTGTGCTAAAAATGAACAAATATAGGTAGGTATAGTGCAGGGGTGGGCAGGAGGGCCCAGCTGATGCCCAGAGAGAACTGGTTCACTCTCACCTCACCATTGCCGCTACCAGTTTGCCCAAACTGGGCCGAATCGGTAGCAACCCACCACTGTCCCTGACACAAGTGATGTTGAGCTGGCCATGCCCACCCTAGCCATACCCACTGGCTCCCCTAAGATCAAACACAACCCTGATGCAGCCCTCAATGAAATTGAGTTTGACACCTCTGTTCTAGTCCAAACCCCCATCTAGTGCAGGAATCTTCATTCATCTTCCAGAGAAATGGGTGTCCAATCTTTTCTTGAAAACCAGTGATGGAGCACCCACAATTTCAAAAAGGAGGCTTAATAGTTCCATAGCTTAATAGTTGTAACAGTCAGGAAAGTCATCATTATTTCAAGTTTGGATCTCCCACTGTAAAACTTCCAACTATTAAATTTTATTCAAAACTCTAAATAAATAAATCCACACCATCTTCCCTGTCACATCCATCTTGGAAGACTGCTATCATGTCTCCCTTTAGCCTTCTTTTTCTTAGGTTAAACATACAAACTTCCTTTAACCTCCCTTCATAAAATTTTGCCTCCAATAGCCTTACCATCTTTGTCTGTCTTCTCTGAATTCTTTTTAGTTTCTAAGTATCTTTTTCAAATTATAACCTCCAGAGCTGGACATAATATTCCAGGAGTGATCTGATCAGTGCAGCACAGAACAGTACTCTCACTTTCTATAATCTTGACACAACATCTCAATTGATGCACTCCAAAACTAACTAGGCCCTTCTGACAGTTGCAGCATATTTCCAGATCATGCTTTATTTGTGGTCTACCAGGACATCCAAATCCTTCTTACACCTAGATCTTATTCAGCCAGTTTGATTTGGCATGTTCCATTTATTAAACAATGGAGGCTTAGTATGTTCCATTGATTAAACAATGCAACCTATTCGGAATGAGGGTCCCTCCCCAAGATACAACAGTCCTCACCTTACTGGCATTTCAAAGCACCCTGAAGAAATGACATTTTTGCCCAAGCCTTTGGCAAGGATAAAAATACCCCATTTCTTCCTTTTCCATGTTCCTATCTGGGTTTGCTTACTCTGCCATCATTGCTTTTATTTTGTTTGTTTTTTTAATTGTTCCATGTTTTTAAATGAGCCATCAGGAGTTGGCTGGCCTGAAAATGTAATACATTATTATGGTTTGTCACACAGCCAGAAATTTAGACTGGATTTGGCATTTTATCCACCTATTGAGTTCTTCCCAAGGACCAGGATAGGCAGATGTTATTGTTTGCTGGTGTTAAAATTATTATTACTATCCTTCTCTTCCTTCATAGATGATAAAATTAAGAGTTTTTTCCATTATAAAAGAAAAGCAATTTATTTTAATCCTATAGAGTTCAAAGGTTTATATTAAACAAAATAATTTGCACTCAGTGGCCTCATTAAATACTGTAACTATTAGAAATGTCTGAACATTTAAACAGTAATAAATTATTGGCAAAACCTCTCTCTTTTTAACTCTATCTCTGTCTCTATCTATCTCTCACTCCCTTTAATTTATTTGTCCCAGTATATATTAATTCTACTGTTCTACATTAATACCTTACTAGTTTGCAATTTAAATTACTATTTTTAAAGACATAGAGCATTTCTTAAACCAGACAGCCATAACATTCATAATAAATAATTCGGAAGATTTTCTTTTAGCGAGGAAACGGTATCTCCATTTTTAGACTTAGTTTAGTTTATGGGTGTCAAATCCGCACCAACACATTGCCATCATGTGATGTTTCATTATGTTTTTCCTCTTCGCAGAGCTTGGGTGGACGTGGTCTGCATGTGACACATTGGCCCACGGGCCCCCAGTTTGACACCCCTGGTTTAGCTAATGGACTCATGAAGCAAAAAAAGTCGTAAAGGAGAACACGGCACTGCTGGGTGTTCCTGCTATTGTATACAAAAATTGCATCACCATCATCTGGGCCTTCAACCAGCATGTGAACAGCTTCTGAATAGATACTGATGCATGCACATAAAGCTCCCGGATTTGGGAGGCTAGCGTGTTTGGACCGTGATCCCTCTGACATTGAGGTTTTATCCACTTGTAGATCAATACAAGTGCAAATGCTTTTCATTTGCTTGTGGGTAGTAGCAATGAAATGATATTTGGGGTGGGGGTGGTGATCTTCCCTGCATCAGAAATTATGGCTGGAACCAGCCACCCCCTATAAACTCTATAAACTTCTTTCATATCTTCTATCAGTATGTGATGTGGGTGTCTCTGAAGGCTCTTATTGTTTCTCATTACCTGAGGAACTACTTGTAGGAACAGTTTTCATTCAGATGTTTTCTACTTTGTTGGATTGTTTATGCACCTGTATCAGAAGAATGTAGGATGCTTTCCCCACGAAGTAAAAATGTCTGTTTTTAGAAATTACTATTTTTATTTAATTAAACCTGATATCTTATACAAACGTAGTTTAGCTTATTTTATCAGTCACTAAAACTGTTTTAGAATTCAGCACCCTGTATTTTCCCATATGTTTCAATGCTCAGTTATCCATGCTCACATTTAGCAAATATTTCAAATCTATATGTGAACCTGCAACAAATATTGGGGCATAAGGAGTTCCTGTTCATTTAACTATCTCTTCCTCCAGAAAACTCCACTGCATTTCTCCATATCACATATTCTTCTCTCACCACTACAGCCAGTTCCTGTGTACTCTAGTCCTTACTGTGCTATTTTCAAAGGCTTTTCCCCCTCCATTAATGCTCTCCTCCTACCAACATTTATTTGTTCTTCTTATGAACACTAGCTTTTCTTCAAAAAAGCAGATAGCTCCTTTTCTTGCTGCAGATGAACCTGGCTAAACCTGCTTGAACAAAGTAAAATTTTAAAATGGGAACAGAATTTGGATCAGTTCCGAGCATTGAAAGAAATACCAGGAAAATATGACAATTCATTTAGGCTCCAAAGAAATAATTACTACTGGAATCTGTGATCTTGCTTTAATAGAGAAACATTTGGGAGGATACAAAGTAGGGATGTGCTAATCTGTCTAAGTCCATTAATTTCATGTATTCCAGTTTGTTAGCATCAAAATATATATGTAAATATGTGGGATATAAAGTATATAGGAGTGTATATGCATTAAACTTATATGAATTATAAAACTGACTTCTACAACGCTGGGATTCAATAGCTTGTATCCATGATGTGTCTCTATAGATTTGATCTGCTCTTCCAAAATGTGTTGAACCAAAAGCCTTTTTTTTCATGAATAATATCTGAATTAAAAGGGTCATTCTTCTGTTTATAAGAGAAATGAAAAAGAATCCTCACTAGAAGCAATGTAGCCCTTATGAATTGTTTATTCAAATGCTTCTTTCTAAATCCGCATTTTAACTCATATATTGTTGCTGCTACCGTTTTCCTTCTCATCTACCAAATGAGCTCATGATTTCAGCTGTCAGCATTTTGATTTGGAGCTTGTTGTAGTATTATGATGTACTTATTTCTAAATGAGAATGTCTGCCATCACCAATAACATATATCAATATATCTATTTCCATTCATTCTCCCAGAAGAGTCAGTGCCTACAAAATAGGATATATTAATTCAGTGGCAGAATAGCTCTCTATTTCAGATCCTCTGTGCTTCAAAACAAATGAAGAGATAAAACACTAATATGCAGTATACAGATCTTACTTTTATAAGCCCACAGAGGGGTCTGCAGGCTGTGGTAGAGAAAGTCGAGTTGGAAGCCATGATAGTGCAATTGAAAATCTGGCCATTATTAACAGTATACCATGTGTGTAACACATGTAAGAAACAGATTTAATTGTACTCTTGGGAGTGTCATCTTATTTTTTCTTTAACCACACCTTGGGGACACTCCCATAAACTTGCCTATCAAACTTGTAGCTCTGCTTACCATGATTCAGAGTTGCCCTTTATTTAGAGAATATGCAATTTATGAGCTCATCCAGACACACAATTTAATGTATGTGATAAAACATAAAATATGTCCACATAAATTTCCTGTGTCCCCATAGTAGTTAAGTATGGCGAATGATGCTAAGCAAATATTTTACAATGCTGCAAATTAAATTTCATCTATTGGTGGATTTCCCAGGCAGTGGGGGGTGGGAGTGGGGAAATCCACCAATCAGTTTCTTTAACATGGGCTGGGGCTGAGAGAGGCTGGAGTGGTGAGCTACCTGTCAGAACTGATCAAGAAGTCTGCATTGACACTGAATTACCCTACCCATAATTCAGGGATGGCTATAGGTTTAACTCTGGTCTCTAACTAAAAAAAATTTGTTGCTGATTGAGATAAGTTTGGTTTTCAGGTAAGTTGTGTTTTTGGGCAGGTTGAAAGGCAGCGGTTTTGTTCAGGTAGTTGAGTAGGACTGACATGTCTACTTGCTAACAGGAAGAGCCCTCAGAAAAGCTTCTCAGCAGCGAAAGCATGATTAAATGTCTTTCCTGTCAGCCCTGGATCACCCTACAGCAGGGGTCCCCAATCCCCTGGCCACAGACTAGTACTGGTCTGGGGCCTGTTAGGAACTGGGCCACACAAGCAATGGGTGTACATGTGCAGCATCTGGTTGCATGTGGAAAACCATCTTCTAGCTGGTCTGCATCAGGAATGGGCAATATTGTGCCCTTGAACATAGTTGTGCTTGCCTGTTACTCCCTTGTCCACAACAGTTGTCTGCACCATAGTTTTACAGTTAAGTAGAATTATGGTTCTGTGAGTGTAACTTGTATTTGTGCTCTTTGTAGTTACTGAACTTAAAGGCGGCATTTATTTCCATACTAAGCAAACTATTGATATTGGCTTCTCCTGAAGGAATCTGCTCTGAGGCAATCTAAGCTGATGGATTCCACACCTTGGGGCAATAAATTTGTATAAAGAATGTACTTCTTCCATAGCATTAGCTTTCCAAAATGTTATTACTTCAGCTTTTATTCAGTGTCTAAAACCTCTCCAGAAAGCATGGGAATCCTCTTCTCTGCAGGTGGGGAAAGCTGAAATAGAAGCCAAAACATTATTAGAAGCAATGGAGCATGTGCTAATTTGTTCGTGTTTCTATTCAGAAGGCATTTATTAAATGTTTCTAACTCCATTCATATGCAGGTCAATTTAATAATCTTATCGTAGTCTCTGATGACATCTATGGAAACAATAAAAAGCTTTCTATATTTTATTGAACATAATATACAAGACTTGATATAATCTCCAGACAGACAACCCAATTATATTTGTAAAGTTGTTGTTCTTGTTAAATAAAAATGGGGTTTCTACAGGTTTTGGTGTAGATTTTTTCCCTTGTTCCATCCTATATCTATGAAGGCCTTTCCTTATTAATTAATTCAGTGCTATCCAGTCATTTTTTATTATACCAGTATGAAATTTTCTATTCCTTTTGCCTCTCCCTAGCCTTGCCTCTTGCTTCTTTATCCAATCACTACTGGGAAAGTGATAGGTGACAAAGCTTAATGGATTGTATGTACTTTGTGGCAGTCCTTCAACAGTGTCAAATTAAAGGGGAAAATAGTAGTAAACTTGTCTCTTTCATGGGTGGAAAAGAGAAGAAAGCAAATTCATGGAGCTACTGTAGGGGCAAAACATTGCTTGAACATTGTCAGAAGTACCACCTCATGCCTGTGTATGCCTGCAATCATTTCGGTATCAGTCTGCCATGAACCTTGGGGGGAGGGTGAGAGGGAGGGTGAGCACTTGGGGGGAAAGTGAAAGTTAAGAAAATGAAGGTGCCTGCTCGAGATGGCATTTCAAGGTTGCTCTGCGATGAGAAGAATGCAGCTGCAAGCCAGCCTATGATCAGAGTGGCCATTTCCAAAACATCTTCTTCTAAACTGATTGGACAATGGGGGACCAGCAATGGGAAGCGTCTAAGGAGGAGAAGTTTTCACTTCGGCTTTGGCACATGAATTTCAGTTTTGGCTTTGTACTTCTGTATTTAACTTGGCTTCTAGTAAGCTATACCTTTCTCAACCTGATGGCATTAAGGATTGTTCTTCCTTAGAAGCTCAAGGTGAGGCAGGTCTGACAGGCATATTGGTGCCTGAGTGAGAGATTCATATATGAAAAGTGAGGTATCAGGGGTGCAAGGTATTGTCAGATGCATACTGAGATGCCTATATTTTGGGAGAAGGAGAAAATGAGGGACTTGGACCACAATGAATGACAATATGTGCTCCTTCATTTCTTTTTTTACTTTATGAATTCCTTGAGGGGCCAGTCATTCATATCCATTGCAAATTCTTTACATCTAAAATCATGGCACAGGACAGAATATAAATACTAGAAATTAATTAATCAATCAATCAATCCATACAATAATTAAATAGCATGTTCTCCATAAAATTAGATGTGAAAATATAAAAAAAGACACCCAGCATAAGTGTGTCTACAGGATCTGGGCCAAAAATTCATATCCACAAAAACCAAACAGAGCCTCAATTGTGTTGGTACAGCCATCATATTGACTCTTTTATGGACTTTTCTGTCAATTCACTTAAGGCAGATATTAGGCTAGAACTGTCATACTAATTCAGATTGGATTAGTCTTAATCCAATCTGGAATGTATTCCTGGAACATATAATTCTGCATAATTCAGGCCTCCCTTGAACTTCTCCCATAAACTAGTGCTACTACCCTTTCTAGATAAACTACAGAAATAGGACACAGAGAAGTAAGTTAGAATTGTGGGAAAGTGATCTTGCACGGTTTGGCTTTAATGTTTGTTTTCAAAACAGGCCTTGCAGTTTATAATTATAGAGATGGTGCTTGATGTCTCCCCTCTGTTTCTCTCTATTTATGGTTTGCAAGTTCTCTCTCTCTGTGCGTGTGTGTAGAAATGAGTACATCAAGAAGGATGCGAGAAGTAAAATCATGCAAAGTGATAGAACCGTCCAAATGAGATTGAGTAGATTGTTTCTCTTCTTTTTCCTCCATTTCATGCATGGGACTGGAATCAAGGCTAGATTTGCTCAAGTATTTGGTGTAAACTGTACTTTCATATTTGTGACCAGATATGAATAGAATTGCATTCTATAAGGAAAATATTGTTTCTATTATCCGTTCTATAATTCAAAACGTGAACACTGAGGACCCGCTAAGTGTTCTCTCAAAGTATCTCCTCGGCTGCTTGCTCCCCACTCCTGAAGGGTTACAAGGTCAAAAGATGATCAAACACAGATTAAAAAATAATACTTCATAAATTAGCAGCAAATAAGAATAGGTCTTCCAACTTAGGCGTGGCCAATTTTTCTACTTCTATTTTCTTACTTTTCTATGATACTTTATATACTTTATGCAATGGGTGTCAAACTTGCTACGTCATGTTGATGTTACGTGATGTATTGCAACTTTTTTTGCCTTTGTGGAGCTAGGGTGGGCGTGGCCTGCATGAGATGCATTCAGCCCGCGGGCTACCAATTTGACACCCCTGCAGTTTATGCTAAGCAGAGGCTTTATATAACCATCGTGTCTCTTTACATTTCTAAAATTCCCCACTAATATTGGCCCAGTTAAGGGTTCTATGCCTCTGCAAAGTTGAAAAAAATAACTTCACCCCTGAATAACCTTCATTTTTTTATATATAAAAAAGGAAAATACTTCAGCTTTGCCAGCTTCAGTAACATTACAAGTCATTAGTTTCTCATTCCCTTTGTATCATAGGATGAAAAGAGGTAGGTCATATGTTTCCAGGGCCCACCAAAAACTCAGCCAACCAATAAATGTAGAATTACTTTGATATGGGTTGTTATAAAGATCTGGTGCTATTAACAGGTCTCAGGACAGGTGAGTTATGACCCCATTTCTAAATTGGAGCACTGTTTTATAAGTTTCACTAATACAAGCTGTTAGAAGTTGATATTATTATTGAATGGTCTTCTGCTGTTGCTTTTAAAATATATTCAGTGTATGATTGCATATTGCTTAGACTTGCTACAGGAATCAAGGCACCTTGCACAATATTTTTTAACAGACTATTGAATTATATAACATTTAACTCCATATGCAAATTCGTACCAGAGGCTCCAATCGCTAGAGGCAAAGTTGGCACAATGTCATAAAGTTGATATGTATGCTTAAATAATATTGGAAAAATAATACAGAATTTGGCATGTTATTTGCAACAATTCTGTTCAAGATGTCTCTATTTTCATCTCTGGAGTGTTTATGGAAACCTCAGGCTGGTTCTAGCAACATACTAAAGTACAAGATGTTGGTTTTCTAAAATTTTGTTTTGGTTTTTGTGTACTCTGTGAACCTATTCTCAATGTGACCAAAGAGCTGAAACTGGAAATAGGAACTCCTTTGTCTATATCCCACCCTAAGATTGCAGTCAAGCACTTGTCTTAGGCTGTTTTGATCAGTGCTACAGTATGTAGATTAAAGACCTAAATACATATATAAATAAACTGCTAAATAAAGTCGTTGCTTCCTGCTGTTTCCTGTGCCGCTATGCTTTGTTTTCCAATCTTCCATTTTATTCAGGCTATCAAAGTTTTGCTAAGAGAAAATCACAGAGAAATGCACAAAGCAATTTTTCACCTGGGCATGATGAGATTTTGACTGAGTGGCTGCAGTCTGGAGGGAGGCCAGAAGCTTCCTGCAGTGAGCAAGGAAAATGAAACCCATTAGAAAGATATTTTCTTTTACTGTCCTAGATAAAAAATTTAGACATGTTGAACTAGAGGGTAAACTAGTCTCTGCCAGAAATATTTGTCCATGCTCTAAGACACATAATAATCACTGAAGTTCAACAACAACCCAAAGCTGATGTGAGCTTCATGATTGATGATTAACTGGAAAGGTGGAACACGGGTAGTAGTTTAAATATCTACTGTGCTAATATAAAGAAGAAAACAGCCACTTAGCTCTTTCCAAGACACAACAGGGCACAATCATTTCAAGTGGCACAATAACATATTTAGGACATAAGCCAGCTCATCTTCTCAAAAGAAAGAATAGCTAAATTGTACCTTTCTTTTACACCTATGAAATTTGGAGGTGGTAAAGAATAGCTTCATTCTGAGCTGATTTTTTTTAAAGAGACTATATGGGTACTTTTCAGTGGTTCTTAAAAAAAAAAAGAACCAGGAGAGTAATAAGCTATTACCCATTCTTTCCTGAGATGTGTTTTTCTAATGCCGAGAATTGCAATCCAGTTTTAATTTGTGTATTTCACTGATACGATGTTGGTATTTTTTTACATGACAAAGTTGGTTCATGTGCTGTATGCATTGCACTTAATAGGACTAAATGATGTGTGGTTTCAATTTTGCATTTGTGTGCTGGAAGCACTGCAGATAAACCATGCACAATATCCTAGTTTGGGAAGAAGGGTGTGGAACCACAACTGCCTCCTTTGGCTGCCTGAATTAATTATGTAAGATGATATTCACATGTAATGAACATGACTAAGACGGGATACCATAATTAAATTAAGTCCAGTCAGAAGAAACTAGTCCCACTTGAATAACCCTGGAGAGATATTAGATTGCGAGAGATCATAATAAAATAATAGCAAAATAGTGCTTAGCATACTAAGCAGCCATGCACATGTGATGGCAGAAAAAAACAAAATGGGAAAAGTATGCAGAGCAGAGGAAGTATCTGTAAACTCTTCTGCCTAACAAAGTTAAGCATGTGTGTTTCTGCTCCCATCTAACGTTGCCTCAATGTGTTTTTCGGTATATTGGGCACTTAGATGTACAACAACAGCCACATATAGTCTATGTGACCCTGAGGTCACATGACTTGGGGGAAAGAGGAGATTTAGAATGGAACAGTCAACAACATTCTGAGCCATTGCCCAATTGACTTTCCTATAAAGTTGCCCTGGGTTTTTCTCGGATATCTTTTTCACACCACAATTCTTCTTTTGTTGTCATCTTCCCATTTTATTCAGTTTATTGTGCTGATGGACAGAACCACTTGACATACTTTTTTCCAACACTTGTTGGGAAAAAAATGTTGTGACTAATAAAAATTATGAAGGGTATGATTTGGCATTAAAGATCATTGTTGTATCATAGATTCTATTAATCTTGTTCATATGGTACTATACTGGATTTTTAAACAATGTTTAATTTATTATTATTATTTATTAGTTTAAATGCCACTTGTTCTCCACAATTTCTAATGGTTTATCTCCACAACTATCTTATTACATAAGTAGACTCAGAGAAAGAATGACTGGCTTACTCGGTGAGCTTTTATGTTTGAAGGCTTTCTTGAACCTAATCCCCCTAAGTCCTAATCCAATACCTTTACCAATCAACCACAGAAGCTCTGTGTTATTATTAACAATCATTATTACTTAAAGAAACAAATAACATGGAACCTTCTCACATGAGAAGAATAGGTATTTTCAAGGGGCCAAGTAATGAAATATGCTTTGCAGTACTGCAATACAAATTCTACACTTTACATACTTTGTATTGAAATTGTCACATAAGTACAAGATGGTGCAGTTTACATTGTGACTGCACAATTCATTTGGATGTTACTGTGAATTAATGCTCTCCCAGAAATATTTCCTGTATTTCACCCATCCAGCTGAAATTATGAAGTACTGTAATAATACAGGCAATGAAATTTTATGAAAATGACCAGTTAAGGAGCTTTGCTGTTGTAGTGGGGGGAGTCAAGGATAATGTGTATTTGAGAATATGGGATAGATACAAACCTGTGCCCAAAAACATCTTTGTGGATCTCAGGACAAGAAGTATTTTAGGCATAAGAAATCATAGGCAAATATAAATGACTTATTGCCAGATACTAGATTTTTGAGAAAGGTTATATGAAATAAAGTCAAGAGAAGAACTGTTGACATAGGGATATACAGTAGTTGTCAGTGGTTCTCTTACTTAAAAATTATTAGAAAGGTTTAAAGTAAACAAATTAAGATACACTTTTGAACACTGTTTGAAATAGAACTCTGTACAAAAGATGAATAAATAATTACTAAAATATATAAACTTTTACTGAAATTTGAAGCAGAAGAACAAGTAAAGTAGTGTATAATAAAACTGGCTAAAAATTTGTAACCTATAGGTCAGGGGTGAAATCTAAAAAAGTTTGCTACCGGTTCTGTGGGCGTGGCTTAATTAGTGGATGGGGCTTGGTGGTAAGGTGACTGGGTGGGCGTGGCTTG
>JANHZT010003009.1:102675-118092 GCA_032468215.1 Stegonotus admiraltiensis
GGAGAAGGGCGGTATATAAATTTAATAATAAATAAATAAATAAATAAATAAATAAATAAATAAATAAATAAATAAATCGTCAGTACTACTACTATTACAACTACTAATGCTTTATTCTACTGCAACAGAGAGAGTTGGAAGTCAACACTTTTGTTTTCTTTTCTTCCTCCACTCCTCACTTGTCTTTCTCTTTTTCAATTTTGATGATATTGAGGATACTTCTCCTTAGCATTATCTATATGCAAGAGCACTTAAACTTATATACTGTTCCATAGTGCTTTACAGCACTCTCTGAGTGGTTTAGAAATGTCAGCATATTTCCCTCAACAAGCTGGGTCCTCATTTTACCAACCTTGAAAGGATGGAAGGATGAGTCAGCCTTGAACCTGTCAGGATCAAACTCCAGACTGTGGGCAGAGTTAGCCTGCAATACTGCATTCTAACTACTGTGCCACTGCAGCTCCTAAACTGTGATTTACAAACCAGAAATTAACTGGAATCGGCAACAACATTTAAATAAAAGTGAGAGCCAGTTTAGTATAACAGTTAGGGTGCTGGCCTAAAAACCAGGAGACTGTGAGTTCTCATCCCACCTGAGCTATGAAAGCTGGATGGGTAACTTTGGACCAGTCACTCTGTCTCTCTCAGCCCAAGTCATCTCACAGGGTTGTGAGGAAAATAGGAGAAGGAAGGACTATTAGGCATGTTTGTCACTTTAAATTGAATATGAAAAAAAGCTTGGATAAAAATCTAATAAATAAACATTTCACCTAATTTTGTTTCCTAAGGCTCTGTCTTCCGGCAGCGGCTGCTCTGGGAGTGCACTTCCCGCTCTATGGTTCCAACTCCATGTGTCTGCCCCGGCTCCCGGAAGACTTGACAGCAGGCGGCTGGCCCAACCGGCCTCTTCTCTGCTTCCAGCAGCTTCCAGCCAGGTTTTGGAAGCCACAGAGGAAGCCATCCTCAGTGCTTGGACGGCAGTGGCTCAGTCTCCCCATGTGGGGCTGCAGCTCCCTTTGCCCTTTGCCACCTCTCTGCCCTGGTTGCTGGAAGACTCTCTGCGCCGCTCCTGGAAGACTTGGCAGCAGGCAGCTGGCCCGACCCGACCGGCATCTTCTCCATTTCCAGCAGCTTCCAGCCAGGTGCTCACCAGCTTCGCCCATATCAACGTGGTGAGACCTGGGAAGTGCACAAGTGGAGGAGGGAACAGGAGCTCATGCAGCTTGGCGCCTTTGGGCCACTTGTGTTCCCCCCCTGCAGGAGGGGCAGAGCTTGATGGCACATGGAGGGAGCCTCTTTCTGCTAGACCCCCTGATAATAAGGCCAAGCCCTTATTTCAGGGTTCAAAAGAGAGTAAGACCCTGTCTTATTTTCGGGGAAACATGGTATGTGATCATAACCATTTTAAAGAGCAGATGTAATTATTAGCAATCTATTTGGCTCACCAATCACTATCCACTCAGCTCAGGAGGAATTTTAAACACCAAAATGGGACCTATTTTATTTTTCTTTCTCTCTCTGAATCACGTAGAACAAGGGTGTCAAACTCATGGCCTGAGGGCCAGATCCGGCCCGCAAGGTTCTGGCCCACAGGGCTGCCCTGGAAATAGTGAAGGACCAACCCCGGGTGCTTCTGCTAGTGAGAACGGGCTTCTGAACTCAGTTTTTGGCTGCCATAGCCTCCTGCAACCCTCTACCAGTGAAAACAGAGCTCAGGGGGAGGGGGAGCTCTGTTTTCACTGGCAGAGGGTTGCAGGAGGCTGTTGCAGCCAAAAATGGAGCTTGGGAGCCCATTTTTCACTGGCAGAGTGCTCGAGCCACCACAGGCATCCCCAACACGAGTGACATCAAGCTGGCCTCGCCCACCCTGGCCACGCCTACCCCAGCCCCCTGAAGTCAAACACAACCCTGATGCGGCTCTCAATGAAATTGAGTTTGACACCCCTGATGTAGAAGCTAGTTTCCATGACATCTGCCTGTTAATTTTAAAATAAAAATCAGAAATGAGCATATCTCATTTCACAGTAATGAAATCTCAGTCACTAGTATACTACTGCCAAGTTTGCTTTCTTTTAAAATAATTACATTTTGAATTTAGGACAACTAAGAATAAAAGTAATTCTAGAGAGAATGGCTTGTCCCAGAAGGGCATTTTCAAATGATATATTCTCAAAAGAAAATTTGTATTTGCTCCAAATATTCAAAGCTATTCCAAAAATAAAAAGTGTCTTGCATTTTTCAGTAGCAATTTTTTGTGTCTGTGTGAGATGGAACGGGAGGGGAAATAGTCATTGGCTTCCTTTTTCCTAGTTACAACAGCAGCTAATCTTTCCTTATAGCTTTGAAATTAGTTACATTCCAGCACAAGAGCTGCTGGGTTTCAGTATTTATACCTATTACCTAGTAGAACAGTGGAGAAGATGCAAGGTCAGCACTTAGTGCTGACACAAAGGGGCCATTGTAGTGCTGAAGAACTGTAGGAAGTAAAAGAAAAAAGCATTAGAACTAGCTGTTATGTGAACAATAAAATGATTTTATAACATTAAAGTCCAGTCTGTTAAGAAGTTCCTAGAATTATAAAGAGATTAACTTTCTTGCATGGCTAAACTGAAACAGTTTGGACTGCTAGAGAGAGAAAAAGATGCTAAGTATCAGCTTTCTCTAACTGACTCCTTCCTGAAGTCTTGGAATCCAATTCTAATCATCCACTACCGAATGTGCCCATTGATGAGATGGATTTAGACCACAGGTGTCAAACCTGTGGTGTCAAGTGACATTTTGCGACATTTTCCCCCTTCATGGAGTTGGGGTGGGCATGGCCTGCGTGTGACACATCCGGCCCACGGGCCACCAGTTTGACACCCGTAATAGACTCTGTCTTTGTGTCAGGTACATAAATTCAGTATTTTCTTGGCTATGTCATAATTTGCATTGTTTTCTCCTCAGCAGATGCCTGTATTTGAACTCTTGTATATTTTAAGCACACGGGAATCAAGGGGGGGGGGGTTTCTCTGCAGATGTTCAGTTTAATATTAATAAATATTTGTAGCAATGTTCTAACTGTAGCAGAAATATAACCTGGAAGACCTTAACAGAAAATAACTTCCATATTGTTCCCAAGAATATTCATGGCATGGCAACTGCATGGGACCCTCATGGCATGGGACCATACTATCTGAGGGACCAGCTCTCCCTAGTTACATCAACCTACCAGATTAGATCTGATAGAGAGGACACACTGCAGGTACCATCAGCTAGGGAGCTGCATTTGATGGGTCACAGGAGACATGCCTTCTCCACCAACATGCCCACTTTATAGAACATCCTTTTCCCTGAAATTAAATTAGCTCCATCCCTCTTGATATTCCAAAAGACCCTCAAGATCTGGTTTTGTTATCAGGACTGGGGCTACCAGGGGACAGGAGATTGCTTAGAGCAGGGCTGTCAAACTCGCAGCCTGTGGGCTGGATGCATCATGCGCTAGGCATGCCCACGCCTGGTTTAGCAAAGGGGAAAAAGTCATGATACGTCATATGATGCCACCGTGACACTACAAGTTATCAGATTGTTGTGCACTGTCCAGATTTACTTTTGGTGAGAGGACTGGCTATATATATTTGATTAATAAATAAATTTATAAAATAAATATATGTGTCCATCAAGTCAGGTTTGACTTGACATCCACTATACTTTTGAGATTAGAAAACATCATTCAGAATCACTCAAAATTACAGGCTAGGGATAAACATCTTTTTGATGCTGTGGGCACATTTGGAAGTCATCAGTCTTCTCATAAAATAATACCGCAGCTTTTGTGGTCAGCCACAACCCATCCATTTATGAGAAGTCAAACTGATGAAATTGCTCCCTGCCACCATTTCTGATCGATTATTTCTCTAAGATTGTTTCAATTTTATTTTCCCTTCCAAAACAGGAATTGCTCAAACTGGCTTTCAGAAATAAAACAATTCAACAAGCTGAAAACAGCAGAAAAGATTAGAACTTCCATATTTCCCCTCACTTCTGATTAATCTTCAATAAGTAAGATTAAGCAGTGGGATGATATCCTTGCTTTTTTAAAGTTTCTGACTGAACACAGATAAAAAATCTAATCTAGTGAGCATCTTTTATGCTCAATTGTCAAGTCTGCTCTTGTCTTTTGAGGTGAAGTCAGCAGCACCTCACTTTTTGGATAAAGGAGTTCTATATACAAAGTATTGCTGCCACAGAAACCCTGCTGTAACTTTTGAAGACAGCTGTTCCTGCAGGAGATGAGCATCTGCTGATATTCAAAGGTGAATGTGCTTGCATTTCTTATGAAGTTTCGTTAAAAAAAATATAAATAAATACCTCCATTTCATGGTGTGTTGATCTCCCATGATTTTAAAAGGGTTATTGAAGTAAGCCATAGTGAGCTTTTCTCTTCCATGTGTGTGTGCCTTAGATTTCTACCAATATATTTAAAGCAGAACTTAGATTGGTGGAAATATACATTCTCTCTTTCAGGGATTTTTGTTAATGAAAACTGGTTACAACTGGCTATAGGGGCTACATAGTTGATTTCAACAAGAGCTTAGAAAATGTAGCAAATAATTTCTAAATTGTATGCCATTACTTCAATTGTGTTTTTTTTTAAAAAAAATAATATTACATTACAAAGTTACATGTTTAATTAAGATCCATAATTTCACATGTTTTCTTTAACAGTGCTGGCCGACTTGAGTTTTTGTTTATTAATCTGTCAATTCTAAAATGGCACATCCCATTTTGTTTATTTAGTACTGTGAGAGCCAGTATGGTGTAGTGGTTATAGTCTTAAACTGGGATCAGAGAGACTCACGTTCAAGACTCTATTCCACCATGGAAATTATAGGCTGACTTTAAGGCTTTTTATGAGACCCACCCACCTCTCATGACTGCCATGAAAAGTTAAACAAAATGGCAACCTCATGTGAGTCACTTCAAATTATTAAGAGGAAGAAATATGCTATACTTTAGTTAAGTATATTTATTCCTTTACCCTTAAAGGAAAAGTGGTAGGATAATTAGACATTTCTCCAAGAAATTTCCCCTCCATTTTTGGAGGAGGTGTCCCAAGCACTGTACACATTCCTCATCAAAACCAGCAAAATGCCCAAGTTTCTAGGAGCCTGACCTGGACAGCAGGCTAGCAGGACTACCATAAAGATCAGGAGGCTCATTTTACATGAGCAGTGAAGTAGGAAATAATTTCTCCATTTTCCATTAGTTCCACTTGCATGAGTATTTTAGTAGGACCACCATATCAAGGCTGCAAAATCCATTCACAGAAAATAGCTATGACTTATCTGTGTATCTTTGTTTTCATCTAATTGTTGTCTGTAGTTTTGTAACCTGGATATAGAAGCTCATATCTATTGCTTATTAGACATCTATAAACTAGGTTAGATCTGGACATAATTCTACACACAAGGTAAAAATATAAACTGAAAGTATTGGAATTACAGAAAGCCACTTCATTGTGGTAAAGCATTTCCAAACATTAAATTGCATTGTTTCTTCTCGTTGTAATTCTGGTTTTAAAATGTTCATAGAGTAATGAATTATAATTAATTGTATGAATGTATGAATGTATACAAATCAATGTATCTCAGTTCTTATTCTGGAAAATCTGGTCACTCCACCCAGTGGATATTATGTGCACCAAACATTGAATATCTGTTAAATCACGTTCTTTGTTTGGTGTTCTTTAGTCGTCTTCATTGTAACTATTCAAATCATTCTAAGAGTTGTTTTATTATAATAGCTTTAATGTTAAATATCATTTTAGTTAATTTACTTACTGCTTTATTACTGAACCTTTACAGAGTGTACAAACAAATGTTTATTCCTGATATTTATGCCTAGGTGCTAATTCTCTTTCCATGACAAAATGAAAGTTTCCTATCACTAGCTTTCCTCAACTGGATTTGGAAACCTGGAGATTTTTGAGTGTTTATGGAATATGAAATGACAAACAGAGACTGTAGGCAGAAAATTTCCCCCTGTCCAAGTGGAGCAATTTAACATTCAAGCATTTCTCTTTAGCAAAAATTGTTTATACAATTGCTATGAATGCCCATAGCATTCAGGATATGCAAGAGAGTAAGAAGGAACTCAAGTGAAGGAAAAGGCTGCAAACTGTAATAACCATGTCCTATGACCCAGCTTTCTTAGTTCACATAACCAGTAAAATGTGCCTTAGAAGTCACTAATCAGTTGATTTCCAGTGGAAAAAGGTGCATTCAAAGGAAAGGAACAAAAGCAGAAACTGTAGGAGTCAGAACAATGGCGCCCAGGGTAGGCAACCTTATGTGGTAAAACTATTTGATTGCTATAAAGGCATTCTAGGCCTACCCCCTGCCTAGGGCAACTCCATAGCTTCAGCATTTCCATCCCCCAAACTCTCACAAAGCAGTGGGAAACTGACTGCTGAACATCTTGAATTGTGCTGACTTTGAGATGCAGGGAACCAGCAGAAAATTAGTCAATGCATATTGTCTTCCCTTCTGGCTGATTAACAGTAGAGGGTAAATAACATCATTCAATTAATGACTTGCCCCTTGAGTTTCAACTGACCCTAGAGTCACAAAAATCTCTTCACTCCCATTCCAAACCACCAGCCAAATATACACAGATAGTGGAAAAAACATGAATAAGGGAATAGGAGAGAAGCAGTCTTTATTTTATTTCTTTTGTGTGTGGAATGCAAGTGACAAGATTAGTTGGACTGGGAGAATAAACAATGCAGAGAGCAAAAGACGAATTACAGGAACAAGACACTGAACCTCAGTATAGGGACAGTAGGGGTAGAGATTAATGCTTGACTTGAACCTACGAGATGGCAGCACCAGTCAAACTAATGGGAAAATAGACCACCCAAAATATTGACAGAACCCCACTGACAGAACCCCAAAATATCAGTTTTATTGCCATTTCAAATAAACCAGAGAAAGAAATGGATTCATCTCCTCAAACACACATCATGAGACGAAGCATTTCTAGATTGAATAGAAAAATAAGCCAAGTAACGGTATGGAGATGCCCTAATCTTTGGGGAAATGATGTATTTAAAGAGCATTACAGTTAAGTAACAAAAAGCCCAGGTTATTTTCTCATCATCCTCATCTGCCTCCTTCAATGAAGAAGAAAAAAAATACACCTGTCCTGTATAAGAAAGCTATTTATGGAAGATCATCCTGCTTGTTCTGCCTTTGTCTCCCATATGTCTTCATTCCTTACTTGCCACCTAATTTTAGACTCAGCACAAGGCAAGTACTTTTTTACATTTTGCCAGGGAGAGAGGTCTAAAAAGAAATAGAGCTGTTCCCTCATGTGCCTCGTGGAACAATTTGTTTGTTGAAGATTAACCCCCATCTGTTCCTGTTTTCATCACAGAGCACATTTGGAAATCTGACACACTTTGATGCCTCAAGGGCAGGCTGTAGAAGACAACCTCCTCAGATATCACACTGCATCCAAGTCCTACCACTAGAAGCAAATGTCATTGCCTACTTCCATATCCATAACACTTGGAGTTAATTGGGACTGGTGCATACCTACCCTAAAGGTGTATTACAGACTTAATTGCTAGGAAGAAGCTTCCATACTAACTTTAAATGTTTGATTTCTTCTAAAGAAGCAACAGCAGTTAAAAAAAACCCTAATGCTGTTTAAATTAGAGCATCCTTTCCCAGAGACCAATCAATTTCTTTTCATCTTTAGATCCAGTCTTTTATTTTTCAGTCCTACAGTTGTCTTTATAAACCCAAGCTCACTGCTATTGCCAAGAATCCCTGGCCCATTTACTTTTAATGTTCAAAACTATGTTCGGTGGTTAGTATAAGAGCCAAAGATGATCCTCTTGGATCAAGCCATGGGTCCATCTAGCCCAGCATTCTGAGTTACGCAATAGCCATTTGGGAAGCTCACAGGCCTGGACAAGAGAGCAGTAACTTACTTTCTATTGTGCCTCTGAATGGCTCATGCTCCAAATAGTGACTTTGGGGAGACAAGCCAATACCAGTAAATACCAGTTTTGAGTTGTCCATTTTCTTTGCTTGCAGAATGACTGCTACTAGTTGGTTATAATGGATGAAAAAGGGCATGAACCCAAAGGGATGTCTTCTTAGGAGAACTGAGGGCATCTCACCTCTTTTTACTTCTTCCTCTAAGAGATTATGAGGTGTGGCTGCTGCTATAAATATCCACATAAACTTCATCTTGGAAAATCTGAGACAATCCGCAGATTTAGTTACTGATGGAACTATACACTTCCCATTTTCTTTTGGTTTTCTACTTTTCTACTTAAATCTGTGGGTACAGATATGCATAATTTACAGGACTCATTGAGATTATTTTCAAAGTGCTGCCCTGCTTATTCTTATCAGCTTAACAACCCCTTTTCTATTTAAGGTTTTTGACCTGGTTCAGTGTAAGAAATTGGTGGTGACATCCTAATCCTCATTTAGAAACCGGCTGACATTTTGTTTCCCCTGATTCTTGATGCTTACTGCAACTGGTCACACAAAATCTGCTTCTGAGCTGAGGTGAAAGAAATCTCTTCAGAACCACCAAAAATGTATGATGGGGAATATAATAGCTCTAAATTGGCATGGAACTATTTTCTGGGTATAAAATTGTACAAGTTTTTTTTTAAAGGCCAATACCTGGACATTAGGAGTTTTCATTCTCCAGTGATAAAGGTATGTATATTAAGTATTAGAAAAAGTTATTCTTCAGCTTTAACAG
This sequence comes from Stegonotus admiraltiensis, assembly GCA_032468215.1. Lineage (NCBI taxonomy): Eukaryota > Metazoa > Chordata > Lepidosauria > Squamata > Colubridae > Stegonotus > Stegonotus admiraltiensis. The sequence continues at coordinate 111,445 of JANHZT010003009.1, forward strand.
GGCTTTCCCCCTACTTCATTCTGAATAAGGATTCAGAAATGCTAATATATCTAACAAACCCAGCAGCAAAAGGTTAGTTTGGGTCAGCATATAATGGTAAGAAACAAGCAAGGTAGTTGGTGATTATAGACAAAAATAGACATTGGGAGTGGGCTGAAATAACTGGGAGAGTTTTCATTTTCTTTCTATTGTATTTCCAGTGCCCATGAAAAGAATAAGGAAAATTAGTCCCCATTCTCTCGAAATATTATTCTATTTTTCCAGTTCCATCAAACAGGAAAAAAGGGGAAAAAGAAAGATGAATGAATCTAGTTCATTTTCTCAAATTTTTGCAAATGCACAGTTCAAAATGGTTTCATGTTTTAAAAATTATGGCTTGTGGAGAACTATACCCCCCCGCCCAGATTTGATGAGAGAAAAGGGACAATTGTATTCCAATCTGTCTGTTAGTCCAGGAGGCATACATCCATTCATAGAAAAATTCCTACAAATTGGAAACCTCAGGCATCGAAATTTGTCCAATCCTCATCCATCCTTTCAGCTATAATCATTTCTATGGCAATCTTTTCCTAAACTTTGCCACAGTTTGGTTTGATAGTTATTTTAACTTTTAGCTCTCTTAGATATGAAATTATATTTTGATAAATTGATTGTGGGCAATAGCTGGTGCCTCCAAATGTGTTTCATATCAATTTCCATTATTTCTAGATATGCTAGCCAGGCATCATGAAAGTTGAAGACATTTGGCACGCTTTATGCTAGGATAGCTGAGTGTCTATATATAAAAAATCTCAAATGTCTTCAGTCTCTTCAGGGATATTCACTTAGTACTTCCTTCATAAAGAAACAGATTTTCTAAAAAACGTAATTAAAAAGTTAGTTCTTGAACTGTTGTTGGTTTTTTCATCAGTTTATTGTCTTTTGTACTTTTTTTGTTCAAGGCTCATATATTTTATGAAGAGATTATGCACAAACTGAAAACAAATTCACCAACATGAATTTTCATTAATCCAGAATGTTAAAAGCAAGCCTTCAAACTAAATGCTACAAAAAATGGGAAACTGAAAGCTCAGCTAGTCACAATATTAACAGTCAATGGTGCCAACTTAATGCTTTGGTTAAACTATTGGCTTTAAAGAAATAAATGTAAAAACATTAAACTAAACTTCAAAACATAGAAAGAGAAACTTCCTGAAACAACCTTTACAAAATACATTTCTCAAAACACTTTGCCTACCAGTTCTGCTAATTCTTTTTCTCTCTCATATCAAGTGGTCTTAAATCTCCCAAATAAATTATTTACACTTACAAAAACTGATCAATGCAAAATCCGGAAAGAGAGGTCATTCTTCAGGCAGGGCTACATTTGTATAGACAGTCTGGCACATAAACATGCTCATAGAGATACATAATCCAAATTTCTTTTACTATGGCAGTTATCCAAGATATTTAGGGGTACTGGAACAGTCTTATCTCTAAGAATGTAAGGCATTGCACTATTGTTTGACAAAAGACTTTCATGTTGTGAATTTTTGTTTTCTTAACAAAGGAAAGATTCCATGTCAACAAATAATAGCATACAGGTTTATTTTGTTTTGTTTTTTCCCCCAGAAAAAGATAGCTCTGTATGAGGGGTGTTTCCAGTTAGGATTTATAGATCTGTAAGTGTCTATGGAGATTCTCAGTCATCCAGATCATGGTTGTCCCAAAGGTACTTTTTAAAGAGACAACTGGACTTTCTTGGTTTTTCCTTGAAGATGTTTTGCTTCTCATCCAAGAAGCTTTTTCAGTTCTGAAGATGAAAAAGCACCTTTGGGATATAGATCGGTAATCATAGGTTAAATGTAAAAAAAAAAAAGGTTCTCTGTATAATTGTGGTCCCTTAATTTCCAGGGATTGGGTCTACTATTATCCCTAGCCATTGCCCATGCTGCCCGGTGCTGATAGAAGCTGTAATACAACAATCTAGGGGCACACGTTTAAAGGAAACTGCCTTAGAGCTCTGTGTATCTTGAAGTCGTATGTCCTGTATTATGAATACTGATCTATAGTTGACTGGATCTTTGGCTGTTTGGTGGGAGCTAATATGACTCATAAATGTCCCTTTTTATGTCAGCACTAGTTAGTAACTGTACTATCATTGTCCTTGCTGTTGATTAAAATAGTATGTTATGTGATCTCAGCCTAAAGAATTTAACATCATTTAATCCAACCCTGGAACTCCTTGTTAAGTTTACCCAAAGGCTTTGGTACAGATTCCAGACAGTATGAGAGGTAAGAGTCCTATGGGAATCTATAGCAGAACTTCAAAGGGGCAAAACAATAAGCAGTCCCATCTTTTGAAAATGATTGTTAGAGGACAAATCACAGCAATACAGTATTCCAATCTTTAGTTCAGATAAGAAGAATGTGATCATCAGTGATAATGAAAGACATTGAGAGACCAAAGAAAATCATATCTTTTTAAAAAATTTATTACTTGTTATGTGAAGAATATTGCATTTTGATATTCTGCAATGGAATTATGGAAAGGAAAGAACTATTTTTATTTTTTGTTGGGATGTTACTATTTGAATGTTAACTCTTTGTCTAGGTATTCCTACTCAACTAGCATCTGACTAATGCCTTAAAATATCTCCAGTTTTGGTAATCTAGAGTGTGCCTTATTCTGTACTTGCATATAGAGGACAGAGATGATGGGTATTTTAACTGCTGGGATTGGTAAATACAGAAACAAGAATTTTAAAAAGCCAAATGGTTATCTTCCTCCTGAAATATTTAGAGACCTCCTGCTGTAACTGAAAACCACTGTGTACTATTCTATGTCAGCTAATATCCACATTGCATTCCTTAAGGCTTTCACTGACTCCATTTAAAAATGCAGCTGGTTTAGAAATTGTTGTTAATATCAACCACAATCTGCCTCCCTCTACTTTTTTTCTGACTTATTTTGTCCAAGGAAGAGTTAAGAAACTTGAAAGCTTGCAACTTTTATTTTTTTTAAAAAAAATATTTAACCTGATCAAAATATTGTGTGCAATTTTAATATTTATTTTTGTGACTGGTGCAACTATTATGGTTATCTTTTTTTTTTGTTGACAAACATCATCCCATAAAATAAGTAAGGCCCTTTCCATTTCAAAATTAGGCCCCAATCCAGGTAGAAATGCATCTTAAAAACAGGAGCATAGATCAGATTGGAGGAAACTTAAGCTAAATAGATCCGAAAGATTTGAGATTTGTCTAAAGCAAAGCAAATTTCCCTGGAATCATTCAAAGTAAATCTGTATTCTCCCTGTGGTCTGTCAGCGTTTTAAGATTCAAAAGCCATAGGAAAGGCAATATCTTCCGAAAACTTAATTGGTGGGCCCAAAATGTTCCTAGATTAAAAGAGGGAGGAAAAAGAAGAGATAGCATAGCTTCGTGACCATTAAGTTGAATTTTAATCATAAGAAAACATTTTACTAGGCCTTTCCTAACATATTGCTTTGGGGGGAATACCGTGTATACTCAAATATATTAACTTGCTTTCAAATTTCTTCTGTGCTCCTTTATAATTCTCTTTTGGGATGTGTAGTATAGCTTCAGTGATTGGGCTTATTTTTCTTATTTTTTGTGGTAACGCAGTCCTTTCTTATTCCAGATACTAGTTACTTAAAGCCCCTTCCTTAACAATCCAATGTTTATTCTTTTAAGGATTTCTTTTTTTTTTTTGAGTTCGTTCTGAAGCTTAGTTATATATGGAAACTGTGCCATGTTTCTTCTTCCCTCACATATATCCCAAAGTTGGTTTAGTCTTATAATATTAATTTGAATTTAGGTCCATTGCAGTATCTGTATGTATCTTTGTTTCTATCATCATTATTGTTGGCAATACAATGCTTCAGCTCTGAATGCTTCATGAAGAGATTTGTGCCAGCTGAAGCTAGGTGTTTGAATCACCTTGAGATTTTCTAGGAAAGTCCTGTGATAGTGGTTCCTCTCAAAATTCTCCTAGACTGAGTCTTTGAAGGGCTGTAGAGCCAAACAACAGAAAGCCATCTGGCCACTTGACCTCTGAGAAGTAGGGAAGGAGGGACGGCAATGCTTTGCTTGAAGTTTGGTGAGGATTTTCAGAACCCTAACAGACAAATTGTTAGATTATCAGATCACTGCAAAAGAAAACTCCTTCAGTTGGAACACAGCTTCAAATAGCACCCCTTTAACTCTGTTTCCTTCTGCTCATACTCAGTTCTATGAACTATGATATTTTCTAACAAACTATATCCAGAAAACAATGGAGGGGGGAATAGAAATATATTTTCCTGCTCCACACACAATGCTAAGTACTAAGAACAAATACTACAATTGTTCTTCTGAAATCCTATAATCTTTTTTTAGAATCCTTGATCTCTATCTCTCTATCTCTAATTGCTCCTTCCCCACAAATAAGAATAAATACTACTCAACAACACCCCTGCATCCCTCATGCAGGTTTCATCCAATTCCAAAGGAACTATATGTGTGAGAATTAGTTATAGGGATTACCAGGCAGCACTTTTTTTGGTTTCATCCTTATTTAGAATCATCATATTTGAGTGGCCAGAAGTTAATTCTCTGTGGTTCAAACCCTCTATTAGAAATTGAACTCATGGACCTTCATGCTTTAGATGTCAGATGTCATATTGTACAATACATTGGCTTTAGGTCCTATCTAGCTAACACTTGAAATTACAGGAAGGGATATAAATGCTATAAAATGGTTTATACAGTTCACCTCTTCTTAAGAACATGGAGCAGGGAGATAAAGATGTTATGCCCCAGGTGCAGGTTTTTTTATATGATGCCTGAGCTATCAAATAGACAATAAGCCCAGGATGAGGAAACCCTACCAATTCTTCCTATACAAGAAATTCTTCAGTGCCAGTTCATTCAGCAGAAATGTAAAGAGTATTTTTCAGGTCCATCATACTCTAAGACACAAGAATTGTCTGGTGATCTTGGAGGATTATCAAATATATGGGCCAAATTAATTTAATTCTATTTTAAACTGTTCTTAAATTTTTGTATTATATGTGTTTTATTGTTGGCTGTTCACCGCCCTGAGTCCTTCGGGAGAAGGGCGGTATATAAATTCAATAAATTCAATTCAATTCAATTCAATTCAAATGTCAGGTCCAAAACCAAGAATGAACATGGTGATTCTTCCAAACTGAGTTATTTATAGTTTTACACCAATAGACAAAATCTTGTCTTCATCCTCTTTCTCTCACACATAATATCTGGGCTGAGTTGCCTCTTAGTCCTTTGGAACGGACGTTGTCTTACCTGAATGTCCCTTTTCTGGGCGCTGCGACCACTATCCATAGCTGGATTACTTCCTCAGATTTTGACAGAGAGCTAAATTCCAATTTCTGTAGCTTAGCCATGCCTACAATCCCATGATCCCCCAGTCTGTCATGAAGGCGCAACAAGTCTGTACAACAAGAAGTCAACAGTAACCACACGAACTGTAACACACTCATCCAAGATGGAAAAAACAGGGCAGGAAGCCACAACCAACAAAGGGAGGGGATGGATAGTAGTCACAGCGCCCAGAAAAGGGACATTCAGGTAAGACAACGTCCGTTTTCCTGAGCGCTGCTCCCACTATTCATAGCTGGGATATACCCAAGCTCAAACCCCTAGGGCGGGAGGCTGACTGCCCCCAGCGTCCTGGTCCATAGATAGAAAAGGAATTTTTAGGGTAAAACCCACAGCTCAGAAAAACCATGTCAGTTTTTGTCAGCAACTGAGTGAAGACTGGGGGGATCATGGGATTGTAGGTGTGGCTAAGCTACAGAAATTGGAATTTAGCTCTCACTCAGTTACTGTCAAAATCTGAGGAAGTAACCCAGCTATGGATAGTGGGAGCAGCGCTCAGGAAAATGCACCCTTCCCTCCTGCAAATCCACATCCTACTGCATTCTATCACATCAAACATGAATATGGAAAGTGAGTCTGTAATTGCCTCCGACAGCATTGTGCTAATATCTGAATTCCAGACAGTCAGGTGTTTTGCTCTGCCCAAAAGCAAAATTAACTTCTTACTTTTATATTGTGATTTGGATTGAATAATCGGAGAAGGCTGGGATGACAGTGGAATGAGATACTTTATAAAGATCATATGGCTGATGGTGGGCTGCATTATCATTCACCATCATGAAGGTGGTTCAAATCTGGATCAGATCTTTTCAAATCATTGCAGTAGCAGGAGATAAAGCACTATAGTTGTTCTTGGTCTTTCCTCACGCTTGGCATCAAAATCCAGCAACTGAAAGCTAATACTTGAATATCCCATAGCTATGAAAACCCTACATTGCTCTCCTTTGAAAACATGGAGGTCTCCTAAAGCCATATTATTATATAGTAGTATTCCAGTATTTGAGGGGCTGCCACAAAGAAGAGGGAGGGTCAACTTATTTTCCACAGCACCAGAAGGCAAGACAAGAAGCAACGGATGGTTGTAAGTGTTTTAGTTTATAACTCAAATGTTAAATGTGTAAAATGTTACTTTATAATTGTTTTGGTGGGTTTATTGGAGGAATTGTTATAGAGACTAAGATGATTTTGAATTAATATTCTTTTTTTCTATTCTTTCTTTTTTATCAATATATTTATCAATATATT
>JANHZT010003009.1:122685-140081 GCA_032468215.1 Stegonotus admiraltiensis
AGAGATGTGTAATAGGGTGGTTTCTGAGGAAAGGCCAAAAACATTCAGAATCATACCTCTGCCCCCTCCCCTCCCCCATCTATCATGTTGGAATTAAGTAATAAAAGAGACTTGAAAAGTGGTTTCATTGGATGGCAGCACCTAGACTACTTTGGTTGATCTGGAAAAGATAAACAAGGTTGGAAACAGTTAGTACTTGATGTAAGCCAGGCTTGGCACTTGAAAAAGCCTCCTGGAAGAAGACAATGGCAACCAGAAGAGCACATGGCTATGTGTATGGAGTCCCAGTGGCTGAATTTGACTTGAAGGACAATTTTATCTTTGGCTCATCAGATTTTATTGAGACCAATTCCAAGGAGTATCACCCCAGAAAGGTGATATACATTTGGTGTCACTCGCTTGTATATCACATAGAGAAGCAACCCAGCCAGAGCAATATTTTCTAGAAAAATCATTAAAAGGTGGATGTTTCATATGGTGAAAGATTATCATTACAGGGCCATCTGCAATAACGGCCACTGGCTTCAAAGCGATCAGCATGATAGGATAATTAAAGACTTGCCCCCCTTGTTAATATGCACCATATGCATATTTTCTGATAATGAATTTTACATGAAGCATTTAATCAATATATAAAAATTTCATATTTTATATATATACATATATATATTTCATATTCTGAGTTAGTTTTGTTTTAATAGTCTTACATTGGTGTATTACAGTGATTAAGAATATACATTACCTTACAGTTGAGCTTCCTTAGAGCTACTTCAACTGACAGTTCAGCATGGTTTGTTTTGTATGCTTTTGTGTATGTATGTGGGTTGTATGTTTGTATCAGTGTGTTATACCTCTTTTTTTCAATGGATTTGTTTATATTCTACAGCTATTTTACTCAATACTGGCTTCAGTAGGAATTGGCAAGCTACATGTACAAATGAACACATTCTCTTCTTTCTTCAAAATATATCTTGCAGGCCAATGTTTTTTTATTATTATTATTATTATTATTATTATTATTATTATTATTATTATTATTATTGTATAGAATTACTTCATCTAATATCAGCCAGTTTTCCCACACTCTCATTGTCTGAATTGTTTTGTACATTACTCTCAAATGAAATTGATCAGTACTAAAGTACATTACTTAAATCCAAAAATAAAACATTACTTTAACTAAGTTTTATGTGTACATGCCAGCTGATTCACTAGAAATGGCAATCCCACGATTAACTCAGTTGACAACAACAAAGAAACCATTAAGTGCTGTTGTTTCCTTTGGCCTTGTGGATAGAGAAAATAAGAATAATTCTACGGAAATGAAGATTTAATACAGAGCTGCTACAGATATGCAGCATATCCATTGCTACCACATCTAATTTATGAGTCATTTAAGGAGATGCATAGTTTTAATCCGAGAATGTCTCTGCCTCCTGAATCTCTTCTCCACCCCCACCCCTCAACCACCTTGTTTCAGGAACAATCTATTCACCTAATTCACCTTGGAAAACTTTAAATTTGTCTGCAATAGACACTGCTTTGGTTCCACAGTTGTGTCTGAAGCCACCACAATGCGATAAATACTTTCAGCACAGCCACTCACAACCTTGTGCCAACCCAATATATTGAAGCTGAATTTGCATCATCCCTGTCAGAATGGCCATTGGCAATTTGGCAGAAGGCTGCTTTTCTTTCTTGTTCCTACATCAATACTTTTGTCTGATGGTCTTAAGTGCATTCCCTCCCAATTAATCAGAATTCCCACAGCAACAATTTATTCGGCCACCAGTGACATATCTGCCCTTCACCAGAATGTAATTGATTACTTACACTTGAGGAAATGCAGTTGAAGGCATAAAAAGCAGGTTCTTACCAATTGAAACACTTATCTCCTCTAGCAACATTTCAACCTTAATAAAAAAACATACAATTGTATACATTTTAAACTTAAAATACTTTCCGTATAAAACTATGCAAAAAAAGGATACACGTATACCTTTGGGCTTTGCATAGCCCTGAATGTTCACAGCTCAATTAATTTACATTAAACACTACCTTAAGGAGTAATGAAATTAACAGAAGCTTTAATACTTTAGCCAAATTCCCCAGTGGCAGTATCATCTTTTTAAAGTGTTTCAGCGAGATGGTGGATTCCCAGCACAAGGAAATTGCCTCAATTTTCCACACATTGAGCACAAGCTAAAATCTAGAAACCAGAAGAACCTAGGGGTGAAGAGCTAAATTAATGGGCCTCATTGCAGCTGTAAGTCAGAAATGTAATCACTGTTTACATCTTCTTAAGCATTTGGGAAAACTCTTGGTGATTTTGGACCAAGCAAGATTTTATGGGGTAGCAGCCACCTCTATTTGGGGTTTTACAAAAAGGGGATAAATTTTCAAGAAATATTCATTTTCAGACATCCCTGAATTTTTGCTAGCAATGGTCAAAGCAGTTTTCTAATTATTCTATCCCCCAAAAGGATATAGAATTTCAGACTTCTCTATGCCTCTAGCTCTTTTTTTCTGTCCACCCCTTTTGTCACCCTGCACTAAATAATTTCTGACAAATAGGATGGAAAGGCATTTCTACTCAGCCCAAGCATTTATTCACACACAGTGATTCTGATATTTATAGCACTTAGACTTATATACTGCCCCATAGTGCTTTACACTAGAGAGGCATAGTGCTCTCTAAGAGGTTTACAGGGCCGGCATATTGCCCCCAATAATCTGGGTTTTTAGTTATTCTTTATTTCAGCTGGAAGCAGTGAGACTATAAGATGACTAAATTGATCAAGATCCAATCCACTGAAAACAAAAGAGCATCATACCTGTATCAGAGGCAAAAAAAAAGTATTAAAGTATTAAAGCATTAAAGAATGGGAGTGGAAGAGGTTGTAATGCTTTCTTCAACTGCATGCTCAGATTACGTCATACTAACAAAAGTCAGTGTCATATATAGGAAATACTTTTCTTGTTATAGAGGTAGTCCTCGACTTAATAATTTGTTCACTGACTGTTCAAAGTTAGAACTAATATTATAATTTACAACTGGTCTCCAAAGTTATACTGTTGCAGACTCATGTGATCAAAATATGGGCTCTTAGCAGCACACTTAGGCAAACTGGGCAAGCAGGGACATTTCAACTCCCACCTCTCTCTCCCCCACCCATCTTTGCCATTTTCTCTGCCATGTACAATGACACTTGTCGGTGAGAGCAGATGGATTGCAACTATGTACTGTAGAGGCCCAGAGTCTTTAGCCATCTCAACCAAGTGGTACCACTACCAGCTCTTACTTCAGCCCCAGGCTGCTAGTGCCACCGAGAAATGCTGCCAGAAGGTCTATTTTGCCACCAGCCACCTCAGCACCACAAAGCCCCAGTTGCCTTTGCTTTCTTATGTTCCATAGGCCTCACTGTGTCCAGTTGAACTTCGCCATCTTCCTCTCACTGCTGATGAGGCATACTCAGTTTGATGCTATGCAAGGCAGCTGCTGACCACGCCAGGTCTTCTTCCCAAGGCTGCACAAGCTGTTCTCCAAATCACATGTGCTGTTCTCCAAAGAGTGTGTCCCATTCTCATGATGATTTAGAAAGCCCTCAAAAAACTTCTGAACATTGTGGGAATGAGATGTATGCCATTCTCCAAATGGAGTGTCTGCCTTTTCCTCAAATCTGGGGAAGGTGGTAGGATTATGTGGCCAGCAACTGCCTCGCAAAGGACCAGGATGGGCATGCCTTGTCAACAGTAGGAACAGGAAGACAGAAAAGAACACCTGGAGTGGTGGAATGCAGGGCAGCAGCAGTCTCAGAGTACAGTGAGGGTGGCTGGACTGGAATTGCTGGGGCTTCCTGGGGCATTTATTTTGTGCCATGCTGCTGGGTAGCATCTTTGTACCATTTTGTTGGGGCTTCCTGGGATGGGTGGGGTTTCCCAAGGTAGCTAATTCGTACTGGCCTACTGTACTACAGCTTAGGGGCTTCTTGCAGTTGAAGAGTTGACACACTAAGAACCCTTTTTGCGCTGTGCTGCTAAGCTATGCTGGAGCTGGGCTTCATATTGCATATTCTTTCCCCGTCCTTCCTGAGCGTATGCTGAACTGCAGCACACTCCCTCAACACTGTCAAACTAGTTACCAAGTCTGCATTACTATTAAACTTCTCATTGTTCCTATCACCCATCTTCTCCCAATTATGACTGTATGACTGTAACCTTGTTGCTGGTATCCTTACGATTTATATTGACTGTTTCCTAATATGATTTGATTGCTTATTTGTACCCTATGACTATCATTAAGTGTTGTACTTTATGATTCTTGACGAATGTATCTTTTCTTTTATGTACATTGAGATCATGGTATGCACCAAGGCAAATTCCTTGTGTGTCCAATCACACTTGGCCAATAAAAAATTCTATTCTATGTCCTGTATAAGGCCTCCCAGGGCCTCCCCCCTCCCACCCTCCTGCACACTTTATCTGAGCCTCTCTTCACTTCCTACCTTATGACCCATGTATCTGGAGTTATGACAGCAACCAGGACTGGCCTGGATTGCCATGGATGCAGTCATATAACAGCATGTTTTATGACTATGTTGGTTAGTAATGGAAATTCTGATCCCAATTGTGGTCATACTGTATGTCAAGGACTACCTGCATTTTGGAAAACTAAAAGAAAACTAAAAGGATAGAATTACAGGTTATAATTTGAAACTAGATACCTATATTTTCTGATTCTTGATGTATAAGAACTTTTATGCACTTAGCCATCTTCAAAGAAATGTGTCCTTTATTATTTTACCATAGCTCTAATAATTTGGTTTCTATTCCTTTGCTAGCAATAAAACTACATTTAAAGCCATAGATACACACATGCACAAACACATGGTAGTAGAAGATCTACTGTGCTATATAAAATCTTTCTATGCTTGCAGACTACACTTAGAATCAATTGGATTGAGTCTTGTCACAGAAAAGTGAGATACAGTTATTCAAAATAAACAAATCGGAGCAGCTTCAAACCTAGGGAAATGGGTTATAATCCTTAGGCTTTTTACAATTATACAATGGTATAATTATACCAATTTACAATTACCCTTAGGCTTTTTAATACATACTATTATACCATTGTATAAAGAGCAAAACTAGTAGAAATGTTATTGTTTATTCATTTGATTTCTACTTGCCTTTTGTTCAGGGATTCAGGGTGGTCTCTCATTTTCTCCACCCTGTGGCTGTGATAAATTAGGTTGAGAGTGACTGGCCCAACATCAACTATTAAGCTTCACTGACTGAGGGATGGTTTTCAACCTGGATCTTCCCTACGCCAGTCCAACAACTTTATTTCACTACTCAACTTCCTTTTTTCTCATCTCCATGTGCATAATGCTCACTTTTTTCACCTCACTATATGTCTTCAAAATTTACCTTTTCCTCCCTCTTTGCCCAAAGGAATCTCATAATTAAAACAAGGTAAGCAAGCATATAGAACGTAAGTCCTTGAATTCTTTAGTCTCAGCTTAAGCATATGAGGCATTTATGTTTTCTTTATGTAACCAAGTATTGTGTTTTTGTTTGTTTGCTTGTGTCCATGCCTATAAAGGTCTAATAACGGCTAGTGTATGTGTGTTTGTGTCTCATCAGGGTAATGCATGCATTGTTTCTCTGTGTGGGACAGCAAAACAGATAAAAACAGCCTAATCAAGGTAGGCATGTACACGTTGTCTCTGTGGGTCCTATGTGTAATGGGAAACATGAGGAAAACTGCATTTATTCTGCCTTAGGTGATATGATAGGGAAGATGGAGGGATGCTTACAATGGAGCAATTGACAATAAACTGAATGCTCAGCTATCTGTCCCATTGGGATGTGCCGTGTGATATTTTCTAGATTTTTTTTCTTCTCAGCCCTTGCCTGATAACGCCCATTTTTCAACTTGATCGTTTTCTTGCTAGCTTGTCCCGGGCATCTTGGTCCCATTTTTTTTTAGTTTCCTGGGAGGAATCCAAACTTGCCTTACAAAAGTTCTGTCTAATTTTCCATTGGGTTGGAAAAAAAATAAAAACCAAATGAATCGCCTTGCAGAGATTAAAACGAACTTTAATATTTCACAGTCTGGTATTTACACAGCATCTGAAGCAAGTAAAACATAGTCTGTTACAAAAACGTTGAGATAACAAAGTTGAGGGATTCATACAGTCACAGCATGGAGGCCAGGCCACTCCAAAACAGGACAGGGCAAGGCGAAGTTTGGAAGGTGCATCTGCTTGCCCGCTACATTCTTCCTGGATACTCCAATCCATCTAAATTAGTTGGAATTAGATATTGACTTTGGATATTACTTTGCAATTTATATACTTGCAGCCTCATTCCTATATTATATCAACAGAATGTCAGGAATCAAGGTAGCCATAATAGGATACAGATATGGAACATTTTTACAGATGATCATAAAGTGGAAGTGGATTTCAATAGTTAATAAGAAAAATTAATAATGACTTATGTTAAAGGAACATGTCTACACTCTCATAACTAATTTTTCATTTGCTATGAAATGTTATATGGATCTTAAATATAGTTTTCCACTGGGAAGCCAGATTATCAAAATATGACATTAATTTTGCCAGAGACAAAACTGTTCTATGTCTTTGATTTGCCCTAGCAAAAAAAAATCTCCAAAACTTTGTCTTAATAAACCAAAGTCAAGTGGATGCTCCTTCAACTGCCTAATACAAATAAGGAGTAAAATAACTAGGGATTTCAGCATTATTTTAATAAAGAATAGATTATTAAATACAATAATTTGCCCCTGAGAGGGATTTGTACTCATTACAGTTGTCCTTTACAAGTATTTATTTAATACTAAGTGGTAATTAAACTAACTCAAGTCTCCAAATAAAATTTAAACTCAACCAAGCACAACACAGCAAAGTGAAAGACAATACTTTCCTTGTTCTCAGGGTTTTAATAGAATTTCCCCAACAAATTATCCTTATAACTTTAAAGTTATTAAAGACTTAAAACTATAATAAGCCCGATTAAAGTAAATGCTGAACTAGGTGAAAGAATGGTCAGGGAGAATATCTTTTGTGGGAATCAAATAGGAGATATTTCTTTCGTTAAGGTTTTTGAAACTTCTATCCAGGGGTGGGCTGCTGCCCTTGTAACAACTGGTTCACTCGGAATCGAAAATGTGAGAGAGAGCGCAACACTGAAAAACTGCCATTATACAGGATTATACAGGATGTGATAGCGCCAGGGTGGGTGGGCAGGCCAGACCTGGTCGGAACTACCGGTTCGCCTGAGCCAGTCCTAACAGGCAGCAGCCCACCACTGCTTCTATCTCTACTGTAGATTTTCCCATAACCTTGGCAAAGAATCTGATCTGCTGTCTTGATAAATACTGGAACAACTGCATGGTGGTTTTTTTGAAAAACCAGAGTTTGGTTTCTTGGACCCAAATTTTCAAAGCCTGTTATCTGTGAAACCAACAAAACTTTGACTGAAAAATCATTTGTAAATGTCCTAATTTTATGTTGAATCATCCATTCAAGTCTCCAATTCTTTTAGCAATCAACACAGCAAGCTTTGAGACAAAAAAACAGCTAAAAGGAAAGAAAGCTTTTTTTCCCCTTTGGGGCCATTTAAAGACTCTGTGTAGTGAAGAATAGTTGACTGAACAGAAAGGGAAGAAATGCTTCTCTCTCTCTCTCTCTCTCTCTCCTCACAGGTATATCCATGAGATGGAATAAAAATTATGGAACAGAAGGGAGTTGTAACCTCATTCAAGACCCAGAATTGTAGAATTGGTAGCAATTGATTGTTAAATACCTTTGAGGCTGCACTTACTTAATCAGTAGCTGATGCAATATTTTATTTTCAAAAACAAGGAAAAATTTCCAAGATATCTGCCGAGACAGGGATACCAACCCTGTTCTTTAATCCTTGGTGTTGTTCTTGCAAAAGGAAAGAGACTGCAGCACCATTCCCTAGGCAGATGTACTTGAGGAAGATTAATAAAGTGCCCATAAAAAGTAGCCATCCTATACCTCAAATGCATTATATCCTGTACCAAGGAAGTCCTCATATTTCCAACGCTGCAGAGCATACGAGAAGGATCTTGCACCTGAACAAAAGCCATATTCTGCCATTTTTGGAATGCTGGCCATATCAATGAAGATGACATCTGATAACAGTGGATCTTCCAAGATCTATCGTGTGACCTGTGAACAGAACAGAATGTATCAAAGAGACTTCTGCCACCTTAACATCTTGGTGTGGATTTATATTCCTTTATATCTATATGTTTTGCCAATTAAGGGTTATATAATACTAAGATTCAGTTTGTTAAAGAATTAAGGATAGGTATCATTTTGGAATCAAAGGTGAAAAGGTGCTTTAAAACATAACATGGGCACATGTGGAATATCTATCAGCACTTTATTAAACCAAATCTACCTCTGCCTATGATTGGACTGTAACTACCAAGGGCAGATGCATCGTCCTGGGGAAATATGAGTGCCTGAGTGGTCAGATACACATTCTGTCAAATCTGAAGAGTCATTTAGCTCCATTATGAATCAGTGCTCTGGAAGCAAAACCAAAATAAAAAGACAACACATTGTTCCAGGCCAATATTAAGCTTGGAAAAATAGATTTTTAAGTCAACAACTATTACTGGACTAAGACCAAAGGTTGATGTGACTCAGATGAGTTGCGACATTAACTTGTTCCTTTATATAGTTTTTACATAACATACAAGTGATAATATGAATATTGTTTCTGATTTAAAGTATTTTAACACCAGCCCATTTACTATGTGATTAGTGAGTTCTATGAGTCAGCCCATATATATTTCTATGTGACTGTTAAGCAAGTTGGCAAGTTGGCAGTTTGCACAAACAGCCTAGTTTAGTGGTGGCTGCCTGTCTTATGCACACAAGGAATGTCTTTAATTACATGCACAGTCACAAAGAGAAGCAATAAAAGACAACTCAATCAGCTTTAAAAGTGTCCATCAGAATCCCATGAATCAAGAGTCTCAACCCAAAGAAGAAGAAGAAGAAACGATCTATTGCAAAAGACCTCGTATGAGATTTATATGGGGGCAACGGAATTTATTCCAAAATGCTTAAATATTAACATTTCTTATAATTTAATACCCTCAAGCATTTCCAGGCTTCCAATTTTAAGATTATATTAAGTGACCTTTTTAGCTGTTAAAGTGGAAGGCATTTTTTAAAAATTTAAAATTCCTTTAGCATAGGTACATTAACATTGTTCAGTCTGAAAAGAAAACCAGGGGCATGCAAGCCTCTCAAAATATTTTAATAGAAATGCCTATGCATTTAACAAGGGTGATTAAAGTCCCAGAAATAGAAGCTTTGCTTGGTATGATGCTAATGAATTAGGTGAAATTCAGTGTTTCCACCTCTGTGATTCCACATGTCCAATTATTACAATAATTAGTCCATATCAATGTACCTTAATGTTAAGTCTGACATGGGTGGAAGCTTCAGAGAGTTATAGAGCATATGTCCTCCACAGAATAAGCTCCTCTTATTCAAGCTAATTCTTATAATCAGACTTCTGCAATTAAGGAAGTACTGGCTCCAAGGGAAAAAATAAACTCCTAAAATGTAAGATTCCTGAGCTCCAGAAACACTTGCTTCTTCCCATCTCCCAATGCAAAGAAACTAGTCATAATAGCTATGTTATAATGGGAGGGAGTAATGGTAATGCCGTCTACTATTATCCTATTATGTCTGCCTCTCTTATTCAACTGGTTTGCCTGGTCTAGTTTGGCCAGCCTAGTCAACTTGGGGAAAAAACCATTTTTCTATCACTAAGGCAAAGAGTCTGATAAAAAAGCAGAAGCATAGTCCTGGGACTGAGTCAGCTCCATGAGCTGCCACTTCTATTGTTACTGAGAAACAAACACTGCCAGCACTTTCACTGTAGGGAACAGCATAGGTGGCTCAAATGGGGGGTGAGGAAAGAGAGTCCTCACCAGCTACAACATCGTATGAGACAGCGAAGTAAAAGCCAGAAATATGCAGGTATTGTGCTAACTTAAATATTTCAATGGCTTCATTATTACTTAAAAATAAGTGAAATTTATTTATGTATTTGTCACCATCATTTTAAGAACCGATCCTCTCTATATCAGATAGTAAAGCTGAGGTAAACATTTGTTCCAGTTTTTCAGAAAACACAGAAGTCAATGCCAAGATGCTAGAATAGCACTGCTGGCCATCTTATTGGTTGTTGATATTTGTGGATAGCATGAGGAAGAGCCAACACATGTATCCAGAAGTCACCAATGCAACAAAGCATATTTGATGTGGCTAAGCTACCCTAAGTTTCTTTCAGCTGCTATGCCCCAAATCTTTCCATTTGGCATTAAAAATGTCCTCATTTAACAACAGTTATTGAGACCCAAATTTCCCAATCTGGGGAAATGTGTCAACTAGAATGGCAGGTTTAGCAGTCTCCAATTACAGTCATTAATCAAGGACCTTGATCATCACATGATCATGACTTCAAACTTCCTGCCAGCTTCCTCATTGAAGTTGCTTATGGGAAGGTGATAGGAAATATTGCAAATCACTAACACGTGACCGTGCAATTACTGTGATGGCTGGAGCTTCGAAAACTGTGTAATTACCATTTGTAGTTGCAAGCTTAAACAGTTGCTGAATTACTGGTTACTAAATCAGAACTACCTGTAAAGCTCAGTTGCTTCAAATTTTAATTATACAAAACACTTTTGGATACCTTAACTCCAGTCTTACTCATTCCCTTTGTAACAAATTGACAAATCTACATCCATGAAGCCTGAGCACTATGTCAAGCTATATAATATCTGTGGATGGCTGTAGAGATTTCAGATATTCCATACCTCATTTACTTTACAAAGTCCATTCTCATTTATTTCACTGGAGGCCTGGAGATTTCTGTCAAGACAGCCATGCAAATTGTGGATACATTTAAATATTCTTATTTAAATTCTCTCCCTGGCCATATGTGCATGCCAAACAAGAGATATATTCACAAGAACAATTTAGCCAATCTACTGCAAAATAGCAAACTAAGAGCATCACAGGGAAAAAAACCCACCCATGTGTACACAGCAGAGAACCATAGTTAATGTGGGATTATATGCATATTATTTAAATGTACAGCCAGTAACAGTGTGGCAGCTTTATCTCATATTTCAAAGACAGAACAAACAGGAGACAATTTGCTTTAACACAAAACCTGAATGACCAGAGAAAGACAAATTATAAAATAAACATAGAGGTCTGAAAGCTATGAAGTCACATACTAGTGATATGAGCAACAGAGACAGAATCTATTTTCTAGATAGAAGTGGTGCTCTTGAATATTCTGAGAATTCACCTGTATTCGGGAAACAAGGGGATGATTATTTCTATATTGCCCATACATCTGAGCATGAATGCAGTGACACTGTGGTTGACTTAAAAATAGGAAACAGTTCTCTATGAACAGGTGAGGATGCTCAGAGTGTCAATTAGTCCAAATGAGCAGAGGGACCACTGTGTTTTGCATCCAAGCCTGGGTGAATTCTTATCTGTCTTCCTCTGGTTGCTTATTATTTGGCACTTCTTTCTTACCCTAGGGAGTATCAGGTTCTCTATTGTTCCTTCACTTCAGCAATTTCTTTGAAAGCACATGCTCCAAAGCCCAATCATCTCTGCCAGTTATGAATGGGATGCCCCAATTAATAAAGACTCAGCTATAGTCTGTTGTTTCCAGTGGTTGTAACTAATCCTGTGACCTAGAGGCAGAATGAATTTTTTGGTAGATAGGATTTCACATTTATAATTTTTTTAGAGAAGATGTGGCCACGCTGGATAAGTTGATAATGCGAAGTGGGTGGAATTAAGGCTAAAAGATTTCTCCTCATCTTTTTTTCTTGGGGTTTTGGAAGGAATTTGGAAATATGCCACAATTCTGTATCTTTCCCACTTCAAAACTGAAGAAACCACCCACCAGTTTTCAGCAGTTGTGCTGAGAGATTGCTCTAAAGGCCATTAAAATAGGATAAAAGATCCCAACAAGTTGGAAATGGCTCAAAACATTAGAAAAGTGTTAGAACATTTAGAATAAATTAGAATGTTTCATTCAAAGCACTTCAGGAAAATGCCACGAAGAAGTACAAATTCTTCTCTGTGTACAGAAGAGGCCTAGCAAAGATACCATAGGATAAAATTTCTATTCTCAAAACAGTACCTTCAGAACCAAAGTGAACACACTTACAACACTGACACTAAAAAGTGTAAAATAAAAACGGGTAACAGATAAAGCAAGGTTGATGGAGGGAAGATAGTAGTTTTAGTCATCAGGATTATCCGAGTCAATGGGATCTACTCTGATACTCAGTTTTTAGGAAGCACTTCAGCGTGAGTATGTTATCAGCAGAGCAAAAGATAAGAAAGAAAACACTCTGCCGTTTCACAGAGCAATTCTTTGGGGATGTTTGTGTGTAAAAGAGATGGACGCACAAAGCAGGCAAAGCTTGAAGAATAATTACACTCCACTATATGAACAATGATTACAAAATTATGCAACTGATTAACCATGACATACATGTAATTACTAATGAGTTTGATAAAATTTTAATTATACCTTGTTCTTCAGAGTATTCAGCAAGCCATGAAAATAATAATCATGCAGTTCTCTGTCACAGATGATTGCTCCAACAGGAGGAACTGTGACAGGATGGAAACTGTTTGGCTGGATTGAGAGGAAAAGAATGGAAAACCTGCTGCTGGGCAAAAATCTTACAGATGCAGCATCTATCTAGGAACTTCACTGGAATACTGAGTGAACCTCATATGCTCTAGTCAGAGATGCTCCTTCTAAATAGCCATTAGAACTGCAAATCAATTTCTATCAGCCGGATGATGCTTCTTTTAACTAGACAACTGATCTTTTATTATCAGCACGACGCTTGTCACTTCTGATTTTGTCACTCTTCTCTGAAATAATAGGAGGACAGATGGGAAAAAATACCTGAACTAAGTGATTTTCAATAGAGAAAAATATTTTCTATTATCAAGGAAAACATATTTAAGCTTTCTTGAATTGACCAAATTTGGGACACGTTTAGTAAGATTTGTTGTTGAACCTTTCTTCTAATTTTGCCAACAGCTTTTATTCCTCCCCCCCCCCACTTTATTATGCAGCTTTTGATTGTCTGTGCAAATATCCATAGGATTGTACTAAAATATACTGTTCATACTACATCAAGATGTCCAACAAATATTTAAGGTTAAACTCTTCATAAACTAGTTGAATGTCTAAATAGCTACAAAAATGATAGTATGTATGTTTGAAAGATGGGTGGGTTGGAAAATAGGAAGTGACTACCATATTAGGTTCTTTCTCCATATAATCATCCTATCAACTATGGTGTTTCATTGCTTGTCTGTCATGTGGCTTTTTACATTATTTTATATTTTTACCTCCTGCCACGGCACCAACCACAACAATCCTTCATAGCCAGGCCCAATAGTAGCAACTTACCAATAAAAAGCTCAGCTCAAGAACGAGGATGTTTTGGTAGTGCCATGGGACAATTAACCCATAAAAGCCTTTTATCCTTTTTCTTTCTCTCAAGATGGTTTTGTAAACTATTTTTTAATAAGAATCATAGGATGGTTGGCCTGGACAATGGCTGAGAGGTAAGGTGGCATCTCTGAGCCATCAGACAGTAGTAATGTTTGGTGTTCTTAGCCCATCTGTACTAAGCAATAAAGCTTATCACTGCAATTCTCATTCAGCAGTCCATCTAGTCACTACAAAAATGGTGTAGTTTGGCCAAAATATGTGAATCTTATCACTCATTCACTGAGGTTGCATTTATTCACTTAAGACCTACCTTAGTTGTCTTTACTTTGTTTCCAGTACTGCAACTCCATCCAGACAAATCTGGTAGTACTTTACATTCCTCTCCTTCTAGACATGGCTGCATTTGGCACCACCACTTCTGAAGCACTATTGATGCTATGAGAAAACAAGTGATGCTGTTAAAAACATTAGCAATTCATTAGATTCATGCTGTATTTTTTCTTAACTCAACTGTATACTTCCAGTGAACTCCAAAGATCTCGAAGTAAGGTTATATTACACAATGTACTGCAAGAAGCACTCAACACATTATCAGATGTTATCGTTGCAGCTCCAGACTGGCTATAGATGGAAGTTCAAATCAATGTCCTATTAAATGCAAGTGAATATTATATATGGTATGTGTAAATCAGAAGTATTGAACTTATATATCCAGATTTATTTATTTATTATTTTGAAATAGGAACTGAGACAAAAATTCATATCATCCACAGTCTACCATGGAGTGCACCTATGGAAGGAAGAAATTTTGTTAAAAATAATAACATAATACAGTTACAAGGAAAGCCATTCTAATTTTTTGAGATATTTTCACATTTACATGAATACACACAAACATGCTTGAACAAAACTGTCCTACGCGAAGTACAGCCACTGATCAAACAAATCCAAGATTATTTCCTGTGGTTGCATCCAGTATGCAGCAAGCAAAGGCAAGACAGCCATTTTTCAAAGGTATTTTCAGCTGCCGTTTTGCATAGAACTGAGGGTGGGATTTGATAGCCAAAATGGTCCACTCCAACTCTGTGAAGATGGTGAAGATCAACATAGGACTTCCTACACTCAGTCTGCATTGTTATCACTGAAATATAACCTATTTGCCTTTCTATTAATTTAAAAGGCTATATGGTTACTTTTTATAAACAGATAATAAAAGAATGAGCAATGAAACAAAGGAGTTTTATAGAAACACAAGAATGCATTTTAAAAAACAATATCACTAAAATTAATTATAACTTCCTATTACAAGCACATTGCAAATAATGAAAATAGTCTCCTATATAAAACATACTAGGAAAAAAGATTTTATTTGATGTATGAATATTAAACAAAAAAATTACACTGCAAAAGAATAGAACAGTATTTTGGCAATTGTAATTAAAAGAACAGTAACTCTGGAAGGTTAAGAAGTTGAGCAGCCAAACAAACAGTATGAAACTTAAATTTTCTCAGTGAAAGCCATCCGCCTTATCAATTGGCTTTTCCACCACAGGGGAAAATCTTTTTAAAGATTAAAAGCCCAAGGCATTTTTCATGTGATTTTTAAAATATATAGATAGAAAAAGATATATTTTTACTCAGGAAGTGTTAAACAGCATCACAACTCTTTCTACACAAATATTCAAACTCCTACCTAGTCTCTTACAGGAGTATCTTTTTGTTTTTTAGTTCTGTATTATTTTAAAAGGAAGTTAACTAGTTTCTCTAGAAAAGCCAGTGTTTCTGCCCACTAATCTTACTTGCCATCCTCTTTGCCATAAGTACTGCCATCTACAAATTGTAGTTTATTTTCTTGCTTTCTCCTTTTGCTATTTTCAGTTCTGGTGTAGCACTGAACAATTCTTAGTGGCAGCTAACATATGCTTATTCTTGGAGGCAAGTTGCAAGCAAGTAATATCTCATTCAATACCTTTGAAAATGATCGAGTCAGAATGCTGTGTTGAAATTTGGGAGGCCCATTTGTAAATTGTCATTTATTCCATTTTAGACATAATTCTATCTTTCCCCTCCCCCTCCCTCTTTTCTTAAAAACACCACCATGCAGAACTATGACTAATTATATGCAAGTTTACATAGAACAAATATACATTCGAAATCTAGAGCATATATAATATAACTGTGAATGTAACCACACATATGCACAAAGGCCTACTGCTAACAAAAATCTCTAGACCCCAAGCAAACTTTTCAGAATGGGTCCCTGTGTTTCAGCATCCTGAAAGAGAAAAATCTTATATGCAACTGTCATGGTCAACATTTTTTCTTTGTGATATCTGATTGTTAAATTCCTTAAAACTGAAATAAAGATGAACTTTCAAGCTGAATAGCCATGGACTAGTTTTCCTTTGTGTTCTGTGTTTCACCAACAGCTGTGACTGGCATTCTTCAGAGGCAGAGTGAGTTGATTAGTGATGTATCTCTCAGCAACTCATAGGCAACAGAAATTGGGTGAATGGCTTCTTGTATTTGATGCTGGCAAACTGATTTTTGTTTGGTTCCTTTTTCAATTGGTCCATTTTGAAGGAACACCAAGAGTACTGGTTCCTGACTGGTCTGGAACAGGTTTCTCATTGGCTCTTATGTAAGTGGAATTCTGATTGCTTTATATTGGATAATTTCAAAATTGGTTTACTCACTAAAATGATGTAAATGCATTTTGCATTAGGTACCAATATCAATAAACAGCACTATACTTGTGAACTGCATGTGTTTGTGTTGCTTTGTTCCTAGCTGTCTGCCGTCTTCCATCAGTTCATCAATTCCAAAACTAAGACAGGTCAGGTGTAAAGCTACCTCCTTTCCACCCCCAGACAGTCACACCCACACATGTCCAACACTCAAAAATTAAGTTCTTTAATTTTTACATTTCATTGCCTGGTATTGTTTCATCAATTCATTGTCCAAATACACACTGCAATGATACTATGTTGGGTTGCTATCAACTTTCCATTCGGGTAGAGAAAGTATGTACAAATTAACAACAAAAAAGGTGGACTAGCAGGGGATGGGCAAGGAAAAGCAACTGAAACTCAGAAATGATATTGGGAATTCCAGCTTTTTTCCCCCTATGACTAAACTGAGAATCCAGAAATGGAGAATCACAAATTGTAGCATGACAAAATACTTATTTTAAAAATGAAAAAAAATCTATAAAACAAAGCTTCTACACATAGTTTATGCAGATTCCTTACGCTCGGTTTAGCGCTCTTTTAAAATGTTGCTAGACTTGTGTTTAAGAAGCTGGTTTATTACTCTTTCCTTTGCTGCAAATGTGTATCCTGTTCAGGTTGATTTGTATTTTGCATTGATCAATGTAATTACAGGGTTTTCACTGTTTTTGCATAGCAGAGGGGAGAGACAGAAAGTTCCAGCTCTTTCTGATATATGGGCAAGGCACCTTAGAAAGCAGATCAGACCTAGATTAAGAAACGGAAGAGGGGATATGCCAAGCAGAAGCACTTAGAGAACTCTTTTATACTTCAGTGCATCAGCTTCTGTGACCCATCAGCTGGGCTATTTTTAGACAAGGTTTAGTATTATTCCAAAATAATACTGTGTTCAGAAGTTTGGTAACTGACATGTTATAGATGCAGAACACCTTTCTGTCTGCCACCCATTAAATCAAGCAGCTTAACCCATCATTCAAAACACTTGCCAATATTCATCCAGCCTTGCCCCATCACATGTTAAATACATAAAATTGTGGTTTTCCTACTAGCAGGTGACATTTGGTCAGG